>JAVJIF010000252.1:0-128285 GCA_038442645.1 Agave tequilana | reverse complement strand
AGAATACGTGCTCAGATACGTATCCTGATTTTTTATATACTGTGTTATGTTTATTTATTATTTTCTCGTATTTTGGAAGTACTACATGATTTCATGTTTCTGGTAATCAGATTGGGTCAAATTTAGTTTTAAACACTGTTTCCCAAGATTTTATATTTTTCATGATTTTTCAGAATTTTCCTGAATTATTTTAGAAATATCCTAAAATCAGGATTAATCAGCACCGCTGGGTTATTCCTGGATTTTTAATTTGCAACTGAGGTCAAATTTTACAAAACCGCTTTCACATATCTTCTTAGAATAGTATTCTCTATCTTAATTCATTTTTTGAAAATTTTCAAAATTTATTAGATTTCTGTCAAAATTGGCATCGACCGACATTGACGGCCGATTCCAAGATTTTTAATTTCAAAACGATAAATAATTTCTTAAAATGAATTTCACCATGAGTCTTCAAATAATATTCTTGATTTTTGTGAATTTTTGCGGGTCGTTCCGAGATACTTGATTTCGGGACGATTTCGGTATTTTTCCGAAAGTTTTCTGCAACCGCGACCGAATCCCGGAATCCGCCTTTTTCAGAATTTTCACTTTGGAGTCCAAGAAAATATCTTCCCTCTTTATTTTCTTTTCCTTTTTCCTTTTTCTTTCTTTCCTTTTCCTTCCACCACAAGTTACAAACTTCTCCAATCTTCTCCAACTTTCCACCACAAATATCTCTTCAAAATATCTCCACCACAAATAAAATATCCAACCTCTCAAGCTCTCTCTCTCTTCCATGGCCGGCCATGAGTGGCCAAGAGAAACACCTCACCCCTTTTATTTACACAAAACCCCCTCCCTAAATTCTTTTTACATCTCCTTCATACTTCATTCAACTATAAAAGGTTTTCTTCCTTCTTTTCTTTTCATTATCTTCATTCTCCACCAAGAAAGCCTTCACCCTCACCAATTCCTCCTTCATCTCCACCACAACCACAACCACTACAACCTCCTACCTCCCTTCTTCCTCCTTCAACTCCATTAAACCAACTACAAACCACAAACCACCACCAAAGCCTTTACCTTCTCCAAACAACAACCACCACTCCATCATTTTCTTGAAGGCCGGCCACCTCCTTTGGATTGGGGGCCGCGCTCCTCTTCATCATCGGCAAGACCTTAGGGCCGGTACCCTCCTTTTGGATTGGGGCCGAGCTTTCTTCGTCGGTAATATCACCGTAGATCATTCCGGTAATCGTTCGCGATTATTCCGGTGATCGTTTTAGTGATATTCGGCGACAACGATCATTTCAGACGCATAAAGCTTCAAGTATCGGTTTTAGGCGAGTAACTTTACTCGCCAAGACATGGACTTGTAAACTCAATTTTATTATTGTATTTTATGTCGTGCGGTGTGGCTGTACTGTTAGACGCGGAGTTACCTCCTGCGTCTAGGCATTTCCTTAACGCGGCCTTCGCGTTATTGTATCGATGCGACGCAAAGCTAAAGCTCGCGTCTGTGTTCTATTTATATTGACATGACGCGGAGTTATACTCACGTCCGCGTTCTCCTCATGCCCTGATTTAAACGCAGGTCACGAGCCTCGCGTTTTGATACCTTCATGACGCGATCCCCGCGTCTGAGAGCCCCGCGTCTGCTACTTTCGCGTCTGCTATGCCCATGTCGATGTTCTTCTTGCATTAACGCGACGCAGAACCCATGTCCGCGTCCGCGTTCACCTCGCGTCCTGACTTGAACGCAGACCTCGCGTTTGCGGCACCTTTGCGATGCGAACCCCGCGTCTGCTATTTTCGCGTCTGCTACTCCCAGACGAATATCACCTCTTGTCATGCTATCTCTTGACACCAGGCATGATACACTTGACTCTTATAATTATCACGATAATGGGAATGATAACCGGACATCATGCTTTACCAACTTGATTTACATGATAGTACGAATTGTACTCCTAATACTCCTGACTTGCTCCTGTTCATTCCCGAAATCTGTAGATTATCTAAAGAACTCATAAAATGAGACAACTTACATCGGGTCGGGGGAAACATGCGGCTATCAATATATGTTCGTGTTTACAGTGGTGTTAGGTATGTTGTGCAACTAAATATCCGGTCTGACCTGTGGGCCTCCAGGCGACCGAGGGGAGTGCTGGCTCCCTCCTGCTGATACCATCATGATAAAGGGTAAACATAAGACCCTCCTGTTAGCCTTGCGGCTGGTTCCGTTACCAGCAACGGAACAATCCTGGGCCGTGGTCCCGGGTATGTACGGGACCCACTGTAAACATAGTTCGTTGATACCCCCGCTAGTTTCTAATAACAACCTTGCTTTACTCTGATATGGATCTATGTGTGCTGGGACGCTAGTCCACATAGCTAGATATCAGTGTAAGACAAGTAATAATAATAAAAGACGCCAACTATTGATCCATTGTATGCGCTTGAGTTACAGTGACATGAGGTAAAGGTATATAGATGAGGGTTTCCTTGTTTGGATTATTCTCTCGAGGTACTAGTCTCATGAGGCCGTAATCTAAGCTAATATAATGTCCTTCCAATATTAACTTGTTATGCTTCTTTACTTGCTGGATGATTATTCATAGTACTGTACCAACTCTCATACTCTTATCTCTTATGCCACTCGGCTTTAACCTGATCATTTGTTTGGGAGGTCCTGACTCCCTTGAATTTGTATGTTCAGGTTCCGGAGCTTGGATTGAAGTGGAGCCTTCCACAGAAGATCAAGCTTTCTTTTCAGAGCAGGCTGACTAGTTTCAGTTTCCTTTGTACCAGAATTTGCTTTCTTGCTCGCGGGATCTTCCTCCAGCTCGTGAGCATCTTGTGTTCATATTGTAAATAGTACTTTTGGACTTGGCTGTGATATAAGATACATGTATTATGTAATAGTATATCACACCCTGTGATAGCTTTGTAACTTGTACTTCTCATGTTGGCATATGAATGAATACTACGTTTTGTCGTACTCTGATTCTTACTTGTACTAATGCTTAACGTATATACGTGAGGGTATTTCTGACCTGCGTATATACGTCGCAGTGACGTCCCCGTACCCGTGGGACCGGGGCGTTACAGGTTGGTATCAGAGCCTAGGCTCTCACACCTATAGTACAATCAAGTAGAAAATTAATGGAATTTGCAATTGCCAACTGCAATGTACAAAGTTATCTAGTCCTTCTTGATTCCTTCCCTTATGTCCTAAAATCCTTCCATTTTTCCAGTTTCCAGTCATCTTTTTACCAACATAAGTATGGATTGAAGGACGAGTCGTAACAACTCTGGACAAGTATCAAATGGACCCACGGGAGAGAATGCTGATATTCTGAGGGTTATCCAGACTATGATGGAGAATCAGCAACAACAGACAAAACTCTTTCGGCAAGAGTTAACAACTCCTAAGGAACTAAGGTCGGGGAACATATCAGACTTTAGGCGGTTGCAACCAGCAATATTCACAGGAGGAGAGAAACCACTAGATGCCGAACAATGGCTGATCGACACCACAGATCTGTTGAACGCAGCCCGAGTCCCAAAAGACAATCAAGTAGAGGTCGCCAAGATTCAACTAAAGAGATGTAGCCAGAACCTGGTGGCTAGCTGAAGAAGCAAGACTGGAGAAACCTGTCACCTGGGACCAATTTCTAAAAGTTTCTATAATAGATTCTTCCCTGCCACAGCTCAGAAGGAAATGGAAGAAGAACAGTTCATCCGACTTCAGCAATGGAAACGGTCTGTGGATGAGTATGCCGCCGAGTTCTTGAGACTTAGCCGCTTTGCTCCATATATGGTGACTGATGAAGAGAAGCGGGCAAATAGATTCCAACAAGGATTACACCATGGACATTCAAGTCTTCTTAATGCCCAACAGCTGAAAAACTTATGCCCAAGTCCTCACCATAGCTCGGGAGGTGGAGAGAGGACTGGAGAAGAAGAAATTTAACATGATAAGGAACCAGGCCATGAAGAGGCCATTTCCACAAACAGGGAGAGGAGGTCCATTCAGAACAGCAAAGTCCCGACAATGAGACGACCATTTCGACAGCCCCTTCCAGATGGCCCAACCATTGTCTATTTGTAGCTATTGCCAAAAAACCAGGTCACTCTCGACAAAATTGCCGTAGGGCAAAATGGGTTGTGCCTGATATGTGGTTCCGGACCATACAATAGAAGTCTGTCCCATAAAAAGAATGGAATAGCCAACCAAGCCTTGCCAGCACTTCCAGGGCCAAATGGACAGAGGAACCAGGGACCAATGGTTAGGAGAGCCCTTCCCCTCCCCCACAGCAAGTTATCCGCCCAGTCCAAAGAGGAGAGTTAGGACTGCAGCAGGACAAGGAAGGGGACAAGCTTACAACTTGACAGAAGAAGAGGCCGAGGCATCTGAAGAGGTGGTAACAGGTAAGATCAGGGTACACTCGAAACCTGTTCTAGCCCTCTTTAATTCAGGTGCTTCTCATTGTACATATCAGATCGTTTTGTGCCTTGCATTCTATACCTGTTAAGTCTTTAGACCACCAATGGGAGATCAGTACAGGGAATGGAGTAGTTATCTCTACAAAGTTTGTACTGATGCCCTGTAGAACTCGTAACAGGACATTGACCCATAGATATGCTCGTACTAGATACCAAAGGGTACGACGTGATCTTAGGCCTGACCTGGCTCAGCAAATACTATGCAGTTATTGACTGTCGGGAGAAGAAAATTGAGTTCAGAATTCCACGTCAGCCGGAATTTCAATTTAACGGGGAACCTAAGACTGTCAAGAGAAAAAACTCGGATGGCTACTGCTGAGATTCAAAAGAAGAAAAGTACCGGCTTGGGATGAATCCCCAGAAGTGTTTGCTGAAATTTTCGGACTCCACCTGACAGGATGATTGAGTTCTCCATTGACACTATTCCAGGCACAGTTCCAATATCCAAAGCTCCATACAGAATGGCACCCACTGAGTTAGAGATTCTAAAAGAACAGCTGCAAGAATACTCTGATAAGGGGTTAATTAGGCCAAGTACTTCACCATGGGGAGCACCAGTACTCTTGGCAAACAAAAAGGATGGTGGTAAACGGTATGCATAGACTATAGAGAATTGAACAAAGTTACCATCAAGAACAAGTATCCCTTACCAAGAATCGATGATCTGTTTGATCAGCTTCATGGAGCTCGAGTATTTTCTAATTAGATTTACAATCGGGTTATCATCAGCTAAAGATGAAGAAAGAAGATATTCCAAAGACAGCTTTCATGACTCGTTATGGCCCATATGATTTCTAGTCATGCCCTTCGGAGTCACCAATGCCCCTGCAGTTTTCATGGATTTGATGAACAGAGTATTCTCATCATATTGGGATCAGTTTGTGGTTGTATTTATAGATGACATCTTGATATATTCCAAGAATGACAGAGAGCATGCAGAAACACTTGAGGATAGTATTACAGACTCTCAAGCAGGAACAACTTCATGCTAAGCGGAGCAAGGGTGACTTCTGGTTGGACTGTATAGCTTTCCTTGGACACATGATTTCAGAAGAAGGAATTTCAGTAGACCCCAGTAAAATCCAGGCAGTAAAGGACTGGCCAATTCCAAAGACAGTAACAGAAATTAAAGAGTTTTATTGGATAGCCGGATATTACAGGCGCTTTGTCCAAGATTTCTCTAAGATTGCAGCCCGTTAATAAAGCTCACCCGAAAAAGGAGAAAAGTATTTATGGACAGAGGAATGTACTGCAGCATTTGAGCAATTAAAGAAAAGACTCATTACAGCTCCAGTCTTGAGGACTCCTCAGGAAGAGGAGGATGGTTAATACAGTGATGCATCCCGGAAAAGGCCTGGGGTGTGTACTAATGCAGCATGACCATGTCATAGCTTATGCATCCAGGCAACTGAACCACATGAGAGAAATTACCCAACTCACGACTTAGAGCTGGCAGCAGTGATATTCGCATTAAAGATCTGGAGACATTATCTTCTGGGAGACAAGGTGTTAATCTACACTGATCACAAGAGTCTTAAGTATAATTTCACACAGAAAGAATTAAACATGAGACAGAGACGGGGCTTGAATTAATGGCAGACTATGATATCGACTTACAATATCATCTGGGCAAAGTCAATACAGTACCAGATGCATTGAGCAGGAAGCCAGAAATAAAATGCTAGTACAACTCACTCAACAGAAGGAGTTGATTCAGGACATCATAAAATTGGACTTAATGTTAGTACAAGGAATTGATAAGGCAGGACAGTAATGACCTTTCAGATCCAATCAACCCTGATGAATGAGATTAAAGAAGCTCAAAAGGAAGACCCCAGATTACTGAAATTCAGAGCTCAAGTAGAGGCTGGATTGAGAACCGATGTCCGTATTCATTCGGATGATGCACTATATTTTGGTAACAGAATTTGTGTTCCCCAAGGAGAAGTTCGACAGAAAATTCTGGCAGAAGCACACAGTTCGGCTTATTCCATACACCCAGGGGGACTAAAATGTATCAAGACATAAAGCAGCAGTTTTGGTGGAATGCTATGAAGAGGGAGATAGCCCAGTATGTGGCCAAGTGCTTAGTTTGTCAGCAGATAAAGATAGAACATCAAAGACCAGCTGGACTTCTACAACCCTTACCGATACCCGAATGGAAGTGGGAACACATCACCATGGATTTTGTTACGGCATTACCTCGCAGTCTAAGGGTAATAATGCAGTATGGGTATTATTGATCGCCCACAAAATCAGCTCACTTCATACCATTCAGGGTAGGTCAAACAACAGAAGTTCTGGCAGACAAGTATATGAAGGAAATAGTTCGTCTGCATGGAGTTCCGGTTAGCATCATATCATATAGAGACACAAGATTCCGATCACATTTCTGGGAAAGTCTCCAAGAAAGTCTAGGGACTCGTCTGAAATTCAGTACTTCATATCACCTCAGACAGACGGACAATCTGAACGAACTATCCAAATTCTTGAAGACATGCTGCGAGCCTGTATGATGAATTCAAAGGATCATGGGAAGACTATCTTCATCTGGCAGAATTTTCTTATAATAACAGTTATCAGGCCAGTATCAAGATGGCTCCGTATGAAGCCTTGTATGGAAGAAAATGTAGATCGCCGTTATGTTGGAATGAAGTCGGTGAGAGAAGACTCTTGGGGCCAGATATACTGATTCAGACAACAGACAAGGTCCGAATCATTAGAGATCACCTCCGGGCAGCTCAGAGCCGACAGAAAAGTTGGGGCTGACACAAACAGAAGGCCATTAGAATTCAGAGCAGGTGACCATGTATTTTTAAGGATATCACCAACAAAAGGGGTAATTCGATTCGGTAATCGTGGGAAACTTAGTCCGAGATACATCGGCCCATTTGATATTTTGGATCGCGTGGGAGATGTAGCTTACCGATGGGCATTACCTCCATCATTAGAAGGAATCATAATGTCTTTCACATATCACAGTTACGGAAGTATGTCAAGGATGAGAGTCATATCCTAAATCACTCCGAACTGGAACTACAACCAGATCTGTCTTATAAAGAGCAACCGATGGCCATTTTGGATAAAAGTGTCAAGACCTTGAAGAACAAGGCAATACCATTAGTGTTGGTTTCTTGGAATAGGCATGTGCCAGGAGAGGCCACGTGGGAACGAGAGGATGTTATCCGTGAGCGTTATCCTCAATTATTCACAACTTAGTTGGTTAAAACTCTTTCTTCCTATCCTTATCTACCGTCATCTTCCCCTTCCTGAAATTTCGAGGACGAAATTTTTGCAAGGTGGATGGATTGTAATACCCCGTCCTCAGAATACGTGCTCAGATACGTATCCTGATTTTTTATATACTGTGTTATGTTTATTTATTATTTTCTCGTATTTTGGAAGTACTACATGATTTCATGTTTCTGGTAATCAGATTGGGTCAAATTTAGTTTTAAACACTGTTTCCCAAGATTTTATATTTTTCATGATTTTTCAGAATTTCCGAATTATTTTAGAAATATCCTAAAATCAGGATTAATCAGCACCGCTGGGTTATTCCTGGATTTTAATTTGCAACTGAGGTCAAATTTTACAAAATCGCTTTCATATATCTCTTCTTAGAATAGTATTCTCTATCTTAATTCATTTTTTGGAAATTTTCAAAATTTATTAGATTTCTGTCAAAAATTGGCATCGACCGACATTGACGACCGATTCCAAGATTTTTAATTTCAAAACGATAAATAATTTCTTAAAACGAATTTCACCATGAGTCTTCAAATAATATTCTTGATTTTTGTGAATTTTTGCGGGTCGTTCCGAGATACTTGATTTGGGACGATTTCGGTATTTTCCGAAAGTTTTCCGCAACCGCGGACCGAATCCCGGGAATCCGCCTTTTTCAGAATTTTCACTTTGGAGTCCAAGAAAATATCTTCCCTCTTATTTTCTTTTCCTTTTTCCTTTTTCTTCTTTCCTTTTCCTTCCACCACAAGTTACAAACTTCTCCAATCTTCTCCAACTTTCCACCACAAATATCTCTTCAAAATATCTCCACCACAAATAAAATATCCAACCTCTCAAGCTCTCTCTCTCTTCCATGGCCGGCCATGAGTGGCCAAGAGAAACACCTCACCCCTTTTATTTACACAAAACCCCTCCCTAAATTCTTTTTACATCTCCTTCATACTTCATTCAACTATAAAAGGTTTTTTCCTTCTTTTCTTTTCATTATCTTCATTCTCCACCAAGAAAGCCTTCACCCTCACCAATTCCTCCTTCATCTCCACCACAACCACAACCACTACAACCTCATACCTCCATCTTCTTCCTCCTTCAACTCCATTAAACCAACTACAAACCACAAACCACCACCAAAGCCTTTACCTTCTCCAAACAACAACCACCACTCCATCATTTTCTTGAAGGCCGGCCACCTCCTTTGGATTGGGGGCCGCGCTCCTCTTCATCATCGGCAAGACCTTAGGGCCGGTACCCTCCTTTTGGATTGGGGCCGAGCTTTCTTCATCGGTAATATCACCGTAGATCATTCCGGTAATCGTTCGCGATTATTCCGGTGATCGTTTTAGTGATATTCGGCGACAACGATCATTTCGGACGCATAAAGCTTCAAGTATCGATTTTAGGCGAGTAACTTTACTCGCCAAGACATGGGACTTGTAAACTCAATTTATTATTGTATTTTATGTGCGGGTGTGGCTTGTACTGTTAGACGCGGAGTTACCTCCTGCGTCTAGGCATTTCCTTAACGCGGCCTTCGCGTTATTGTATCGATGCGACGCAAAGCTAAAGCTCGCGTCTGTGTTCTTTTATATTGACATGACGCGGAGTTATACTCACGTCCGCGTTCTCCTCATGCCCTGATTTAAACGCAGGTCACGAGCCTCGCGTTTTGATACCTTCGTGACGCGATCCCCGCGTCTGAGAGCCCCGCGTCTGCTACTTTCGCGTCTGCTAAGCCCATGTCGATGTTCTTCTTGCATTAACGCGACGCAGAACCCATGTCCGCGTCCGCGTTCACCTCGCGTCCTGACTTGAACGCAGACCTCGCGTTTGCGGCACCTTTGCGATGCGAACCCCGCGTCTGCTATTTTCGCGTCTGCTACTCCCAGACGAAATCACCTCTTGTCATGCTATCTCTTGACACCAGGCATGATACACTTGACTCTTATAATTATCACGATAATGGGAATGATAACGGACATCATGCTTTACCAACTTGATTTACATGATAGTACGAATTGTACTCCTAATACTCCTGACTTGCTCCTATTCATTCCCGAAATCTGTAGATTATCTAAAGAACTCATAAAATGAGACAACTTACATCAGGTCGGGGGGAAACATGCGGCTATCAATATATGTTCGTGTTTACAGTGGTGTTAGGTATGTTGTGCAACTAAATATCCGGTCTGACCTGTGGGCCTCCAGGCGACCGAGGGGAGTGCTGGCTCCCTCCTCCTGATACCATCATGATAAAGGGCATACATAAGACCCTCCTGTTAGCCTTGCGGCTGGTTCCGTTACCAAGCAACGGAACAATCCTGGGCCGTGGTCCCGGGTATGTACGGGACCCACTGTAAACATAGTTCGTTGATACCCCGCTAGTTTCTAATAACAACCTTGCTTTACTCTGATATGGATCTATGTGTGCTGGGACGCTAGTCCACATAGCTAGATATCAGTGTAGAAAAGTAATAATAATAAAAGACGCCAACTATTGATCCATTGTATGCGCTTGAGTTACGGTGACATGAGGTAAAGGTATATAGATGAGGGTTTCCTTGTTTGGATTATTCTCTCGAGGTACTAGTCTCATGAGGCCGTAATCTAAGCTAATATAATGTCCTTCCAATATTAACTTGTTATGCTTCCTTTACTTGCTGGATGATTATTCATAGTACTGTACCAACTCTCATACTCTTATCTCTTATGCCACTCGGCTTTAACCTGATCATTTGTTTGGGAGGTCCTGACTCCTTGAATTTGTATGTTCAGGTTCCGGAGCTTGGATTGAAGTGGAGCCTTCCACAGAAGATCAAGCTTTCTTTTCAGAGCAGGCTGACTAGTTTCAGTTTCCTTTGTACCAGAATTTGCTTTCTTGCTCGCGGGATCTTCCTCCAGCTCGTGAGCATCTTGTGTTCATATTGTAAATAGTACTTTTGGACTGGCTGTGATATAAGATACATGTATTATGTAATAGTATATCACACCCTGTGATAGCTTTGTAACTTGTACTTCTCATGTTGGCATATGAATGAATACTACGTTTTGTCGTACTCTGATTCTTGCTTGTACTAATGCTTAACGTATATACGTGAGGGTATTTCTGACCTGCGTATATACGTCGCAGTGACGTCCCCGTACCCGTGGGACCGGGGCGTTACAATGCCAAATGATGAGAATTTCCCAACTGACCGAGGATGCTGTTAGGTTACGATTCATACCGTTTGCACTTAAGGATTTAGCTAAGAAATGGCTTTACAATCTTCCCGTCAGTTCCATATCTTCTTGGAATGATTTTGTAAAAGTCTTTCTTAAGAAATTTTATCCCATCCACAAAACAGCCCTCATGCGAAAGAATATCATGCAATTCAAGCAGGAATCACACGAACCGTTCTGGAAATATTTTGAGCGTTTCAAAGACCTTCTAGCCCTATGTCCTCATCACGGCATAGAGAAATGGCGTTTATGCCAGATTATCTATGACAGTATAGATTACCACAACGAAAACCCTCCTTGAATCCATGTGTCAAGGGGAATTTTTGAAGAAAGATGAACATCAGGGGTGGGATCTCTTTGAAACCTTAGCTGAGAAAACCATTCAGTGGGAGTCATGCCCTGATAAACCCACTCCCACCACTTCCAGAACTGGTATGCACTCCATAGAATCCTCTATAGCCGCAGAAGCTAAGATCACACAATTGATGAAGAGGATAGAACTGCTTGAGTCTAGGGGAAATCTGTTGTAAATCAGGTCAACCCATTGCCTGTGATCAAACCAGGTTGCACCTACTGTCATGATCTCAACATATTTTTGAGGAGTGTCCTTTGTATCAGCCCCAATCATATCAGGAGAACACGAATGTAGCTTTTACCAGACCCCCTCACAATCCATACTCCAACAGATATAATCCGGGATGGCAGAACCATCAAAATTTTTCATGGAGTCAGTCTGGTCCTGAGCAACATAGGTAACCACTTCCACATCCTTATAATGCTCAGTCTCACCCATCCAGTTTCAATCGAAATTCACCGTATTTTCATCCAAATCAAGGTCCACCACAGTCACAACCTTATCAAAGTCCACCACACTACCAATCACAATTCCAGTCTCCATATCATCAAACATCCACCCCAGAATGATTCAGAAAATATCAGAGTTGAGGAAAATGTTAGAAACCTTTACAAAGAACTATCATCAGGATATGACTAAAGTTCAGGTCCAAATTGGGCAATTGGCTAATTCAGTAAATGAGAGACAAAAAGGACTGTTACCAAGCCAGCCATTGCCAAATCCCAAACATGAAGACACGGGCCCAAGTCATTGTCATGCTATTCATACCCTGAGATCTGGAAAACAAGTAGACAATAAGGTTTCTAGTCAATCATCCCATCCAGTACCAAAACCAAACACCTCCTGTCCCAGTACAACCAGCTTCTGACAAACCATCTTCTAGTACAGAGCCATCCACTTCAAAAGCCAAGGGTAAAGAAAAGGTAGATGAGCAACCTTATAAGCCTAGTATACCATTTCCAAATAGGCTTATAAATAACAAGACAAATGCTAATATGGAGAAAATAAAAGAAATGTTCAACAAGGTCCAAATCAATGTCCCTCTTCTTGATGCCATACAACAAGTGCCATCATATGCCAAATTCTTGAAGGAAATGTGCACCAAGAAGAGGAAAACACAAGTCCCTAAGAAAGTCTTCCTAGTATCAACCATTAGCGAGTTGTTCACTGGTCCAATTCCTGTTAAATACAAAGACCCAGGGAGCCCCACCATTTCATGCATCATAGGACAGACTACCATCAATAGGGCACTGCTTGATTTAGGGGCCAGCATCAATCTCCTACCTTTTTCTGTGTACCAACAATTAGGGTTAGGCGATCTTCTCCCTACCCAAATGACCATACAATTGGCTGATCGCTCTGTCACTAGACCCAAGGGGAAAATTCACGATGTCCTTGTCAAAGTTAGGGAATTCATTTATCCTGTTGACTTTATAGTCCTTGAAACAAAACTGTGTCAAATTCCAATCAAAGGGCTCAAATTCCTGTCATTTTGGGACGACCATTCCTGGCTACTGCAAATGCCATCATTAATTGCCGGAATGGATCAATGAGGTAACCTTTGGTAACATGACTCATGAACACAATGTCTTCCACACACAACCTCGTAAAACAAAAGATCAAACATTTGAGGTTAGTTTCATTAGTAACAATTGTGAGGAAGAAGGTGAAGATCCAAAAGATGAGTCACAATCTTGTGATTCTCTTATCTGAGTACCCTTTCAAAAGGGAAAGTTGATTTGGATATTTTCACTTTCAATGCGCCAACTCTGACTGTATTCGAACCTCCGATTGATATATCCTTTGAAGACCTGTTTGCTGATGAGATCATGTGTCTAGATGAGTCAACTCGGGGTCAGCTAACTGATTGCACACTTCCGGATGTTGACCTTAGTTTGAAGAATTGTATGGAGAGGAGCTGAAATTCCTTAACATTGGAAGTGATGAGATTCAGAGTGAGAGTGGTGATAAGGAATTTTTTAGTGAACAATGTGGTGGAATGAGGGTGAATGATAATAATAAACAATTGAATCTGGACATACCTCGGGCTAAAATATTCAAACCGTTTCCCAACTGAGCTCACGAAAGCAGACGCACTGGAACGATGGGAAACGGGCCAGAGGAAAACGACCAAAAGCCTAGGTAATGGTTACACTTGTATATACTTTGTAAATAATTTTTGCACTTTCTTGTAAATAAAAGTTTCTTACCTCTTACCTATTTCATGCATACATATATCATGATGCATTGAGGACAATGCATGAGATAAGTGTGGGGGGGTTACTAACATAGAGTTTTTAGATTTTCTTTCTTTTACTAACATAGAGTTTTTAGATTTTCTTCTTTTACACTTCTTTTAGAAATAAAAAAAATAAAAAAAAACTTTTTGAAATAAGAGACAAATGTTTTGATCTATTTTTAAGAAAATTAAGATGATCTTAGAAATTAAGAAAACCTTAATTATGACATCTAAAACCTAGTTGAAATAATGGATCTTGTTTAAAATTATAGGCTAAGTAAGAAAAATTGAGGAGATATTTTTATCTTGAATTTTTTGCCTTAGATAGTATGCACTTCACACTTACACATTTTTGGATGGAAACAAAGACCAAAAGGCCATAAAAAAAAGAAAAAAAAAAGAAAAAATATATATAATAAAACATCACTTATTAAGCTGGATAATTTTGCCTCAAGAAGCATGGTTATTCACGCCTAACGGTGATTAAAAGAATAATCCCCCTTAGTTTTGTGGCCTTTTTCACTCGAGTCCTTAAACTCGAGGGATGTTTTCTCATCTGGTGCCCTAAGACCGACTGGTTTGGAGTCATCGGTTATAGGCTCGTTACATGGTGAACTAGAAAGCCTAAACTAAGGGAAGAAAATATATATATATATATATATATATATATATATATATATATATATATATATAAATAAATAAATAAATAATAAATGGCTTTATGGTTAGAGTTGAAATCCCAGAAATCTTCACTATCACAATGTGCATACTATCTAGGTTTTATGAAAGATAAAATATTCAATCCAATTTTGAATTCTTACCTTAATTGAAGACAAGATCCTGCATGGAGACTAAGTTTAAGGAAGAATGATTATAGGTGGACTTATGACCTTAGATCACTTATATTTTTGCAAAAATAGTTCGAAAACATGTCTCTCTTTCAAAATGAATTTTCAAAACACTAACATTTGTTTTCTTTCTTTATGGATTTTGTGGGTGCAATCCGCTGAAAACCCTCAGGAGACAACACTCCTCCTCTAGGGTAACCTAGAGGTTTAACGGCTTGTTGCACACGCTCAGTGCAATCGCGTCACCTGCGAAAGTGGTGTAATAAAATTGGTAGTATAGTTTTTTCTTTTCTTGTTTTGCTCGGGACGAGCAAAAGAATAAGTGTGGGGGTGTGATTGATATACAATTTTGCATATTTTACCACATCATTCCCATGCATATTGCAAATAAAAATATGATTTTTAATCATCTTCTCTCTATTTTGCAGGTCCACATCTGAAATGAGAAAAGGCCCAAAATCTCTTTAATTAGCAATAATTAAAGGGAATTAATTCAAAGCCCAAAAGAGAGCCCAAAGTTTGAGCCCAGGATCTGGAGAATTCTACGCGCCAGCTCAGACTTCCAGAAGGTCCACGTGGCTAACAACCTGTAACAAACATGTAACAGAAAGATCAGCTTGAACGGCCCAGATTGGGCTGCATTGTCTGGGATTTTGCCGCATATATGCGGCAGTTGTGAGGTTGTTGAAGCCCGGATTTCTCCAACAACCTGGGTTCTAGATCCTTCTCTCTGAGGCTATAAATACACCATCAGGGCCTGCACGCATGAGAGTGGAAGGAGAGAGGAGAGATTAGAGATTAGATGCTTGTATTTTGTAGGATTTCTCTCTAGGATTTTTGTAGTGCTCTAGATCTTCTTCCTCCCTAGAAATTCTGTAAAGAGAGAGTTTGTAAGAGAGAGAAAGCTTGTGTATACCAAGGTGTGACAACTGGTGAAGCAAGGATTGATCCATTCTCTTCTCTCTTCTCTTGCATTTTCAAGTTTACTTGCTTTCTTTAATTCTAGCTTTACTTTACTTGCACTTTAATTCATGCTTTGCTTTTCTTTTCTTATGGCTAGTAGCTAACTTTTCTAACATGAACTAGCTAACCACTAACCTTGCTAAACTACTAACTCATGGGTGATTGCTATCTTTAATCTTGCAAGTTGTATGGTCTTCTCTTCTCCGATGGGTTACTTTCATTGCTAGGCAAGTTCTTGTTGTAATTCCATATGATTCATGTGTGCCTCATTTAGAGCCTTGTCTTTGAATAAGTGCCTTGATGGAACATGGAGATGGATCACCAAACATATGCTATTTGTTGTACAACTTCGTTACTTCCATTAATGAATGTTGTATCTTCTTCCTTAGCATCCCTTGAGTGTCGCTCTTTTGATTCCATTATTGAAAGTCTATCTTGTAGGCCTATGACATCTATGAGGCTACAAGACAAGTCCAAGAATGATCACCCGTCATCCAAGTGGGAAAGTAATTAGACCAACACGCAAGACAAATCTTTGCCGATGAATCAACATGAGGCATGCATTCACCATCACGGAGTTTAGTAAGTTTTTAGTAAGGTAGTAAGGTTAGCTAGTCATGGTTTTCTCCATCTTCAAATCTTTTACAAGTTTCTTTTCTTTTAGTTTTATTTCCAAGCAAATCTCCTTTTGATTTCTTTTCATTTTCCATCATGAACAAATCCACCAATTCTTTTACTTCTTTTTCCAATTCATTTTTATTCTTTTAAGACAAAGAAGAATCTTCGTTTTCTTTCTTCACTACGAACCGTAACGCTTCCATCGCAAGCTCTCCCTGAGAATCGACTCGGTATAGCCCATGCTATAACGGAGATTGGAAAGGATACATTAATCATTTGAAATACATTGTGGAGTGATCAAGCACCTAAGGTTGACTTTAAACCTTCTCTCTTTTGTTGAATATTTGTGCAATCTACCACACTATCCCTTTCCCGATCAGCAGGGCGATAGTATCATCACGTATGTACGCTAAGAATCAGTACAATACAGGAATCAGAGTATGAAAATACGTGGTAATATATCTTCCAACACAAAAGTACAAGTACTCAGTCATCACAGATTGTGACATAATATTATATAAGTATTACATCACCAGGAAGTGCAAAAGTAGACTATACAAGGTACAAAAGATAAGAACTCACGAGCTAAAAGAGAGAATCTCGCTAGCGGGGCAAGACGCGATGAAGCTACGGCTGATCTGCCTGCTCCTCGAAGAAGGCCTGGTCCTCAGCTGAAGGGGTCCACCTCAGTCTAAGCTGCAAGATCTGAACATGCAAGTTCAGGGTTGTCAGAAAGCAACCCAGCAAGTGCAAGAAGAAACCAAGTGACAAGTATAAACAATAGCAAATGTACCAGGTCAAGTGTTATGTACTTAAATCAACAAGCATGGAATAACTACAATAAATAGTAAAATATAGAAACGACATTAAAATTCATGTGGTATGAAGTCAATTATCAAGTTATTATTAAGACTCGTTTAATTTGTATGTTTCGGTATATGTCCCATACCATATACCTCCGCATACAAGTCGAGCGAGGTTGGTTATTGGAAACTAATGGGGATTGACGAACCATGTTTAGAATGGGTCCCGTGCATGCCCGGGATAATGTCCAGGAGTATCCAGTACTGAGCCGGAACGTATCTCTAGGTACCAGAACTTACTATATGCCCGTAGGACTTAGTATACAGCCGAACAGGAATAGGGTATCACCGCTCTCTAAAGGAATAGACCCAGGGGATTACGACACACCCGGCAGGAGGCAGGGGAGTAGGGGTGCCAGTACACCCCACGGAAACACCTGGTGGCCTCCTGGTAGAATCCCAACTATTAGTTGTACAATATTTGTATGGCCACCATAAACACGGAAGCTATATTAGTACCCATCAGTTCCCCCCCGTCCCGATGTAAGTTGTTCAATTATTACAGATTGTCCAGTGATAATGTCCACAGAGTATTTAGAGTAATCCATTATCCATGGTTATCCTATTACGGGATCAACATGAGTATAATATCATGAGTCTCCCTATTTCAGGGGTTCAAGTATACAGGGATTCAGGAGTACCAAATGTAGCAGTAAATTTATTAAGTCAAGTCCCCATAAAAGTGGTAATCATGATAGACATTGCAATACAGGTTTCAGGTTAAATAGTATCAGGTCAAGTGTATCAGTACCAAGTATTTAATATGTCGGTGTCAGGTAAGTTGAATACAGTGCCATAATAACATATGTCAACTCGCATAACGATGCATCATGTATTAAAAAATAGGATAATATTTATTAGGCATGTAATGACGGTAACAAGACATTCGCATATCAATATATCATGCAATAGACATTAAAATAGCCATCACTAGGTATGAAGTGATGATAGCAAAGCACTCGCCTAAAACCGGAACGCAATACTGAGTTAGAATCCGGGAAATCCGCGAACACGTGTGTACATGCTACCAATCCATATAATATATATATATATATATTAGAGAGAGAATGAGAGAGGAGAGAGAGAGGAGAGAGAGAGAGGAGAGAATTAGCTAGAGAGAAGGAGGCTAAGAGAGAGAGAAAGAGTGTAACACACCGCTCCCAGAATACGTACTTAGTTGCGTATTCAGATTTTTCAATCATATTTTTTTATTTACTTTCTGTATTTGTTTTATATTATGAATTACTTATACGATCATTTTGCCTTGGATCCGAATTTGTGGACTCGGAGTCAGCCCTAGTCTGAACCGGGGACCCGATCCTAGGGTATTGCTCGATTTGGTCTTTCTGGTATTTAGATTTGAACAATTTTAGTTTCAAACATCATTTACCAATATTTTAGATTTTCTATGATTTTCTGGAATTTTTCTAAATTAAATTGAAAATCTTCAAAATCGGTGTTAACTAGCACCGCTGACTGATTCTCAGATTTTTAATTACAAACGGAGTTGAATTTCTAGAAACAGCTGTCATATTATTTCTTAAAATCACATTTTCTATATAAATACTTTTTCTGGGATTTTTCTGAATTTATCAAAATTCCACCGGATTTGGGCTCGGCCAGTATCGTGGTTGATTCCAAGATTTTTAGTTTATAATTGGAATTGAATTTCTAAATTTTGCTTTTATATTACTTCTTATAATCATATTTTCTCATTTAATGTATTTTCTTAGATTTTTCAGAATTTATCAAAATCTGGCCGAACCGGTGTAAACCGGTATCGATGGTTTACTCCAGGAATTTATATTTGAAAATGGGATTTTATTTCTAAAAACCAATTTTGTATTATTCCTCAGGATGACGTTTTCTACCTATGGGTATTTTTGGGAATTATTCTGGAACAGTCGATATTTCTCGACCATATTATAATATAATTATTTTAGATCTTCCCTCTTCTTTCTTTCTTTCTTTCTTTCTTTTTCTTTCCACCGACTCCAGCAGCCCGCACCCCCCATGTGGGCCACATCATCTCCCCCTCCTTCCCATCAATCTCTCTCTCCCCCTTTCTTTTCCCTTTTCTTTTTCTTTTTCCTTATCTCTTATTTCTTCCTCCTCATTTTCCCCTCCTTTCTCTTCTCTTCTTCTTCTCCAATTGGCTGGCGCCAAAGAGCCACCTCTGGCCACCGTCACCGGCGAAGGAAGACCCCAACTCCGGCCATCTCTTCCCATCTCCTTCCCTCTTCACTATTTCCAAAACCATCACCCCCACCTCCATCTTCTTCCTCCACAAAACCACCACCATCTCTCCTTCTTCTTCTTCCTACAATCACCACCACCAACCCATCTCCACCAATTCCACCACCCAAACACCACCCTACTCCTCCTCCTCCTCCTCCTATCTCCTTCAATTCCTCGACCACCACCCAAAATCACCATCTCCACCACCACCACTACTTTTCTCCACCTCCAAACCCAAAACTCAAACCCTCTCTTTTGGGGTGGCCGACGCCACCCAGGGGATGGGCGCCTCTGGCACGCCGCAGGCGGCCGTGAGTGGCCAGGGGCCCCCCTGGCCTCCTGTGCGTGGACAGAGGGGGGCAACAGCCCCCTCTTTCTTTCTCTCTCTCACTCTCACTTCTCTTTCTCTCTCACTTCTCTCTCTCCCTTTTCCCTCTCTCTCTCTTCTCTTTGGGATGGCCGTTGCGGCAACCCCTGGCTGGCGGCCACCGAGGGCCCCGACGCCGACCCTGGCAGGGCCACGGCCAGGCCTCCTGGCCTGGCCGTGGGCAACTGAGAGGGGGGCTGTTGCCCTCTTTTCTCTCTCTCTCTCCCTCCCTCTCTCTCTTACTCTCTCTTTCTCTTCCTCTCTCTACTCTCTCTCCTCTTTCTACAATTTCTCTCACTCTCTCTATTATTTCTCTTTCTCTCTCCTCAGTTTCTCTCTTCTCTCTCTAACTTCTCCTTTCTCTCTCTATATTTTCTTTCTTTAAATCTCTCTTTCTCTCTCTAGACTTTCTCTCTTTATATATCTCTCTTTCTCTCTCGAACTCTTTCTCTCTCTTCTCTCTCCCCTCTCCTCTTTCTCTCTCTAAAATAATTATATATTTATTTATTTATTATATTTGTGGCGCATGCGCAAGTTCGGGGATTTCAGAGTTTTTGGCTTTTTTTGAGATTTAGCCGAGTGTCCTCGCCTTGATTTGGGTGTCCCCACTTCGTTGGGTTAACATGTATTTTATTTTATATTTGAATGTATATTGTATTGGACTGTTATCCTATATTGGTATACATGTACTGGATTGTACATGTATATGCCTGTGATAAGTGTTTGTACTAGGATAGTTTACTTCTTGCATATATACCATGCCTGTGATGTACTCTCTTTATTGCTTTATACCATGAGTGGCTGGCCGACCCTTCGTGGTCGTTAGCCTCTGGGCTCCCCACTTGGCCTCCGGGCCCTATCAGCTTTTGGGCTTTCTACTTGGCCTCTGGGCCTTATCAGCCTCCGAGCTTCTCCACTCTACGGTAGTGTAGATATTATTATGCTTGTATGTATGCTCGTGTGGTACTAACATCTCGTGCAGGTACTCTCGTACCGACTCTGGTTTCTGTCCACTCCCAGGCTGGCTACCCAATGGTCCTAGGCCTGTACCCTTATGAGTTTTGTGGAACTACCGAGAGTGCGCTTAGACCTCGAGCGTACTCAGGCTTTGGGCTCTCGCCCACTACCTTGAAAGAGAAGGCGCTCAGACCGTGAGGTCTTTCAGCTCCGCCTGGTAGGCATGCTTAGCGCTTTACTACTAGATTCTTCTAGGGGAGATGCTGTCGGATTTTCTAATCGCACTTTAAGCCGAGTCGTCCCAGTAACCTCGCCAGGCGCTCTAGTGTTAAACACAGTTTGCTGTTCGTACCTCCAGCTTGCTCAGCTCTGCTTGATTGTGCTCAGCTATTACTCTATCACTTGTCATGTACATGCTTGATAGTTAAAACTTGACATGCTATTACTTAATAACTGTCATTTACATGCTAATACCTAACACCAGTCTGTATCACTTGACAACTGATGTGCTATCACCTGACACCCGACATGCTACTACTTGACCATTGCTCTTTGTTATGACATGACTTATCTCTTGTCACCTGTCTAATATCACCATCAGTTCATGCTATCACCTGATACCCGGCATGACGTACTTGACTCTTATAATTATCACGATAACGGGAATGATGACCTGACATCATGTTTACAATCTTGATATATTATAGTACAAACTGTACTCCTGATACATATGTATTCCTGATATTCCTGACTTGTTCCTGCTCATTCCCAAAATCTGATAATTATCAAATAACTTATAAAAGGGACAACATACACCGGTCGGGGGAAACTTGCGGATATCAATACATGTTCGTATTCACAGTGGTATTAGGTATGTTGTGCAACTAAAACTTTCGGTCTGACCTGAGGGCCTCCAGGCAACCGAGGGGAGTGCTGGCTCCCTCCTTCCTGGTACTATCTTGATAAAAGTCATCCTATAAGACCCTCTTGATTGCCTTGCGGTAGGTTCCGTTCTCCAGTAACGGAACATCCTGGGTCGTGGTCCCGGGTATGCACGGGACCCACTGTAAACATTGTTCGTCGATACCCCCGTTGGTTTCCAATAACAACCTTGCTTTACTCAGATGTGGATATATGTGTGCTTGGACGCTAGTTCACATATCTAGACATCTAGGTAAGACAAGTAATAATGATAATAAAAGATGCCAACTATGGATCCGTTGTATGCTTTGTCGAGTTTGCTTTCATCGAATTTTACATTGGATTTTCCGTTTATGATCCTTATTATATTATAGCTGTTTACATCCTGCTTTACCACTCATGTTCTATTCCACCAGTCTCCTGCTTGTATTCCCTACTTGATATCACTTGCTATATATCTACTTGCTCCTGTATGCTTGTGCTCACGACACGGTTTTCAATGCATGTTTATGATTCAGATTTATCGATACACGTGTGCTTAACTATGCACGCCACTTGGCATTCGCATCACTACTCGCTGGGGAGTTCTGACTCCCCTGGATCCTCATGTCCAGGTCTCAGAGCTTGGAGCTTGTGGATTCTCCCAGTTGCTGACCGGAGGGTGCAGCGGTAGCGTGGATCACCGGCAGACCGTCCAGAGCCCTATCCTTCCGGGCCCCCTGTGTGCGTCTCTTGAGTTTTTCTTCTGTAAACTCGTGAGCGCCTTTTGTACAGTTCATACATGTACATCTCTTTGTATTCTTGCATTCGCGCCTATCAGTGATGTAATATTCTTGTAATATTGTGTCATCTGGTGATAATTTTATAATTATACTCATATGTTAGAATGTATTGATTGAGCTGGAACTTGCAAAAAAAAATACAGAATTTTAGAACTTTTAAAACAGTAGTGCAAGGTGCTCAATTCTACCGCGATAGCAAGTGGCTATGCGGGTCGTGATCCACAATGAGGGACTATCGATGGAAGCTTTTTATTAAGTTCTCTTTTATGCTACAAAGAATGGTTAAAGATCTTCTTTTAGTTTTTAAAAGGAAAATGAAAAAGAGTTATAATTAAGTTAGGAAGAAAGTGATAGATAGAGAAGATGGAGAAAATAGAAGTGATATGTACAAAGAAATTGAAAGAGTGAAAAAGATTTGGGTGATTACGGTGTTGGTGATTTACACTAAAAGTTACAAGAAAAGAAAGAAAAACTAAAACCTAAAAGGCATACTTACCTCTTCGGCGCCTACTTACCTTTTACTTGTATCGACGATGTACCTTTACTTGAAGGCGAGCGAAGCATGGCAGTTGAGATCTTCCCCATTCCCGATTTACTCTATAAAATGAAGGGGCGAGCTATACTATCATAGAAATGGATATCCATCACCATAAGCCATCAACGACACTTGCAAGGACAAGGCAACTTTGAGGCTATCGGTTTCATTTGGATCCACAAACACAGAAGAGGGAAGCAAACAAAAACAAGAATAGAAAAGAAAAGGAAATCTCGATTCGATTCAAATAACAATGGAAGAAAAGATCACTTATACGGTGTCACCTTCAGTACAAGCTTGCGCACATTCCTCCATGAAAGTCTCCTCTTCTCTCAGTTACATAAATAAAACGAAAATTACATAAAAGAAAACTAAAAACCTAAGTTACAAACTACAAATTAGCCTAAGTTCTGCTCTCTGCTTGGTCCTTCCCCCTTTTGCCTTTGAGATTGCAGGTATTTATAGGAGAAATGTAGAGGGTAGAGGAATATGAAGATAAGGGAAGCTGGCTATTTCTGAATTTGAATCCTTCCCTTATCTCCAAACTTGATTTGATATGGATATTCAGCTCTGATCTACAGCTTATTGGCGTATTGATTGCTAAATATAACTTATCAAATTACAGAATTTGAAATAATAATCAACTTAAGAGTTGTAGCCCTTTAAGTTCTCTTTCTAGATCATCTTGAATCATCAGATTTGAGTTCTTGTAGCGAACGTTATGATTCAAATACTAAAATATATAAAGCCAGAATCTGAGTCAAAATTGCTTCATCTCATCCGTTGATCTTCTCTCTATCCATTTATCCCTTTGGATTTGGACTCTGTATTTGACGTTATCCTCGGTTGATCTTTAGCTTTAACCACCTGATTCACCAAAAACTGAATTTAACCAACTGGATTTGGGATCATCCTCCTCTAACCAAATAGATCTAGTTATATCTGAATTTAACTGATATTTATTTGATTTTATCCTCTTTCTTCTCATGATTATCTTCTGCAAAATAGACATTTAAGACAAGAAATTTAGCAGATTTATTACATGATAAATATGGAATGTAATAAAGAATAATGCAATAAATGTGTGCATTCACACCCCCACACCTATCTTTTGCTCATCCTTGAGCAAAACAACAAAAATAAACCAAAGATTATTAGACCACTTTCGCAGGTCACGCGATTGCACTGAGCTTGTGCAACAAGCCATTAAACCTCTAGGTTACCCCTAGAGGACGAGTTTTGTCTCGTGAGAGTTTTCAGTAGATTGCACCCACAAAATCCATAAAGAAAGAGAAAAATGTTAATATTTTGAAAACACATTTTGAAAGAAAAATATTTGAAATATTATTGTAAGATTTAAGTAATCTATAAGTTATAAGAAAATTGAATTTTTCATTTCTAAACTTAGTCTCTATTCAAAAATTTGTAATCAATCAAAGTAAGGAGTCAAATTGTGCTTCTCATCTAGTCTATTACTTTACCCTAAGTCATATGCACCTTCGTGACCGTGAAGTTTTGACTAAGGTTCTTTAACTCTAACTCTTATGCCTTATTTATTTATTTATATATATATATATATTTTATTTTTTGTGGTATTATTCCTTAGTTCTATTAGGCTTTCTAATCTGCCCATGTAACGAGCCTTTAATCGATGACTCCTAAACCAAACGGTCTTGGGCACCCGGTAAGAAAACACCCCAAGGACTTAAGGACTCGAGCAAACAAGGCCACAAAACTAAGGATTTTATTATATGAACCGCTTTTAGGCGTGACTACTTATGCTTTATGAGGCACAAATACCTAACTTAATCAGATAATTTTTATAGATATATATATTTCTTTTTTTTGTTTTCAAACTTATCTAATCATCTTTTGCATAAATACCAAGGCTTGCTTAGGCCAAAACACCTAGCTAATCAATAATTAGATTTGTTTATTTTTCATATATATATATATATATATATATATATATATATATATATATATATATATATATATATATTAATAAGGCATAAGAATCTTTGTTTTTGAGCCCTAAGTGTACAAGTGTATAAAGTGTACATATTTCATTAAGGCAAAGATCAAGACTAAATTACTTTGACAAATTATCTTCCTAACCCTAAAAATCAAACAAATAATCTTATTTTGACCAAGTATAAGAAATCCTAATTATGATAATCCTATTCCTTAAAATTTGACTTAATTTCTTACAAAAAATAAGTCAAAATATTATTTCTATTTTCAAAAAGTTTTTAAAAGTAAAGAAAATGTTAATTTTTTTCTTCTTTTTTTTTAAATAAAAAGAAAAACTAAGTTATGTTAGACCCTCCCCCACACCTATCTCATGCATTGTCCTCAATGTATGAATTAATGCATAGATGCATGAAAAAGAAGAAAGGGAAGGAAAATATTACCTTAAGGTGGTGGTTCCGGTGGTGGTCTGATTGGTCCACGAAATGCGGCCCAATCGAATTTTCGTGGAGTTCGAGGAACTCACCAGAAATCTCTCTTATATAACCCACTAAAATGATGGATATATGAACGGTTTTTATTAAAAATTTAACCCCATCTAATTTCCAAATTTCATAATTAATTTTAGAGTCAATATTGTCAACCTCCTTGTCCGAAAATGGAGTGTGAAAAGATGGATTGATTGACTTGGACTTAGGAAGTACGAGAACTAATACCGACTCAGGAAAGTGACTTAAGTCAAGTAAAGGTTCAGGAGTCGAGATTGGTTCAGGAAGTGGGTCTAAATCAAGAAGTTGAAACTCAAGTCCACATTCATTTTCCCACAGTAGAATGTGACTTAATATTGGTGATTCAAGTTCAAGAATGACATGTGTGGAATCAAAACTGACTCTAAAATATTATTCAAGTCGGGTAACAAAACATGAGTCAATATTGATTTGGGAATTTGAACTGGATCACAAATTTAAGAATCTAGGTCACATTTCTCATTGAGTTTAATTTTATAAAAATGAGAACTTGCTAATTTGTTAATGGGACTTTCAAAAGTATGAAATTGGTCAAGTTCAATATGATGATCATAAAAGATTCGTGATTCAATTTCATGATGAATTGGCACAGGATCCAATGTTGACTCGGGAAAAAGATTGAAATCAGGTAAAGACACCGGAGTCATTATTGAATCAGGAAGTAGAATTGAATCACCAAGTTGAGGTTTAGGATCATATTCATTCTCAAGTTCAATTTAAGAAAAGGGATAACTTGCCAAACTGTCAATGTCATTTTCAAAATTTAGAGTTTGGGCAAGTTCAAATGGTTGTACTGAAATGGAATCTTGTTTTTCAAAACAACATGATTCTTCGGCTCTAACAGATTGGTTGGCTACATCAGAAATGGTCAAACGATGAGAACGAAGAGTTTGGACCATCATATCTATGTCACGATTACAAGTGATTTGAGCCTGAGTCATGGCTTCAAGGTTCATCATTTTGTTGCGATTGGACTTGAAAAGATGAAGTGTTGTTTTAGAATTTGTAATTAAATTGTGAGTCCGTCAGATTTTGTGATTGTTGCTTGGACTCACGCATACTCATTTCTAAGATTGAAGGTTTTCTATTTTAAACTGGTGAAACTGAGTATGAATCTTGAAAATATTGTGGATAAGGTGGATAAGGAGGACAAGTTGGTTGAAAATTGGACTCAGGGGAGGTGAATCCCCATTGACTCTGTGAAGAGTTGAAATTATTTTGGAAATTATAATTATAAGGTTGGGGGCATGGGTTATTTGATTCGTATAAGACCAATCCGGCACACTAGGTTGGTTAAAGTTATGATATGCCGGGTTGGTAATATCTGAAAAGGAGGTTGGTGTGTAATATGGATTACCATTAAAATTAAAAAAATTGTTATTATGAGCCATATCACACAAGAAATGTCAACACAAACAAAGAAAAAAAACAAATAAATAAGCAAACAAATAAAAAGAAAAAAAATATAACCTAAGTTAGGGTAAACCTTAGACCTAGACGACTCCTAACTGGTTAGACTGTCCACGGGAGGTATAATGCAGACTTTGACCATAAGCTAATCAGCCAGGTCAGGGCAAGATTGGTGGGAGGTATCCGCGCAAAAGCGATGGGCCTAATTAAGCCAAACCACCAGCCTTCGGGGTTTCGCCCCTCATTCCCTTTCCTTAGACACTGATTTGACAGGAGTCAAATTCTAGCACCTTCCCCCTTAGGATAATCTCCTAATTGAGTCCGAGATGTCCCTAGGGCCAACATCTACTTAGTTTTAGTTAAGCTTGGGTTAGTGAGTGAGGAGATTGTTTGTGGGCTAAGGGAGGGTAATGACTTCCCCACCTTATCTTGTTTATAGGACAAGCCATTAAATCAATTTAGTGCAGTGTACAAGTATATAAAAAAGTAACACTCAAGCAATATTTCAGACAAGAATGAACCTTATACTAAATACTATACACACATACCTTAGCTCCAGCACTCTTCAACAATAATGTAAAATGTAAACGAATTAGACACGTACCTAAATGCAAGTCTAAACTGTTTTTAGCATTTAACAAACATCATTTTACTGTTGAGGTTAGAAAGTAAGTACAGTGAGACAAATAAGGAAATAGCTACAGATTTTTAGCTTTGTAATTCAGCCAATCTGCAAAAAAAAATACAGGTTAGTAGTTCACTCAGATTACCATTGGAATGTAACAAATCTGAGGGCTTCTGGGCTCTGCTTTCTTGAGCAGAGTCCAGGGCCACTTATATGTCCACTGCAGCAAAAATTCCTTATTGTTAAATTTGTACACCAAAAACAAAGAAGAAAGTTAACAAAAAATGTAAATCTAAAAAGAGAATAACTTACCGTCCCTCCCCGGCAACGGCGCCGAAATTTGATTGAGCTGGAACCTGCACAAAAATATAGAATTTCAGAACTTTTAAAACATTATTGCAAGATGCTCAATTCTACCGCGATAGCAAGTGGCTATGCGGGTCGTGATCCACAAGGAGGGACTAGCGATGGAAGCTTTATATTAAGTTCTCTTTTATGCTACAAAGAATGGTTAAAGATCTTCTTTTAGTTTTTTAAAAGGAAAATGAAAAAGAGTTATAATTAAGTTAGGAAGGAAGTGATAGATAGAGAAGATGGAGAAAATAAAAGTGATATGTACAAAGAAATTGAAAGAGTGAAAAAGATTTGGGTGATTATGGTGTTGGTGATCTACACTAAAAGTTACAAGAAAAGAAAGAAAATCTAAAACCTAAAAAACATACTTACCTCTTCGGCGCCTGCTTTCCTTTTACCCATATCGACGATGTACCATTACTTGAAGGCGAGCGAAGCATGGCAGATGAGATCTTCCCCATTCCCGATTTACACTACAAAATGAAGGGGCGAGCTATACTATCATAGAAATGGATATCCGTCACCATAAACCATCAACGGCACTTGCAAGGACAAGGCAACTTCGAGGCTATCAGTTTCATTTGGATCCACAAACACAGAAGAGGTAAGCAAACAAAAACAAGAATAGAAAAGAAAAGAAAACCTCGATTCGATTCAAATAACAATGAAAGAAAAGATCACTTATACGGTGTCACCTTCAGTACAAGCTTGCTCTCATTCCTCCATGAATGTCTCCTCTCCTCTCAGTTACATAAATAAAACGAAAATTACATAAAAGAAAACTAAAAACCTAAGTTACAAAGTATAAATTAGCCTAAGTTCTGCTCTCTGCTTGGTCCTCCCCCCTTTTGCCTTTGAGATTGCAGGTATTTATAGGAGAAATACAGAGGGTAGAGGAGTATGAAGATAAGGGAAGCTGGCTATTTCTGAATTTGAATCCTTCCCTTATCTCCAAACTTGATTTGATGTGGATATTCAGTTCTGATCTGTAACTTATTGGCGTATTGATTGCTAAATATAACTTATCAAATAATAGAATTTGAAATAATGATCAACTTAAGAGTTGTAGCCCTTTAAGTTCTCTTTCTAGATCATCTTGAATCATCAGATTTGAGTTCTTGTAGCGAATATGATTCAAATACTAAAATGTATAAAGCCAGAATCTGAGTCAGAATTGCTTCATCTCATCCGTTGATCTTCTCTCTATCCATTTATCCCTTTGGATTTGGACTCTGTATTTGACGTTATCCTCGGTTGATCTTTAGCTTTAACCACCCGATTCACCAAAAACTAAATTTAACCAACTGGATTTGGGATCATCCTCCTCTAACCAAATAGATCTAGTTAAATCTGAATTTAACTGATATTTATTTGATTTTATCCTCTTTCTTCTCATGATTATCTTCTGCAAAATAGACATTTAAGACAAGAAATTTAGTAGATTTATTACATGATAAATGTGGAATGTAATAAAGAATAATGCAATAAATGTGTGCAATCATGTATAATGCACCACGTGCTTCCGTACTCTGATTCTTGCCTGTACTAATACTTAGCATATAAACGTGAGGGTAATTTCGACCTGCGTATATACGTCACAGTAACGTCTCCGTACTCGCGTGATCGGGGCGTTACTGGATGGTATCAGAGCCTAGGTCCTGGTATATACGTCGCAGTAACATCTCCGTACTCCAGTAATTTCGACCTGCGTATATACGTCGCAGTAACGTCTCCGTACTCCAGTAACGGATTATCCTGGGCTGTGGTCCTGGGTATGCACGGGACCCACTGTAAACATTGTCCGTTGATACCCCCGTTGGTTTCCAAAAACAACCTTGCTTTACTCAGATGTCGATATATGTGTGCTGGGACGCTAGTTCACATATCTAGACATCTGGGTAAGACAAGTAATAATGATAATAAAAGATGCCAACTATGAATCCGTTGTATGCTTTGCCGAGTTTGCTTCAATTAGATTTTACATTGGATTTTCAGTTTATGACCCTTATTATATTATAGCTGTTTACATCCTGCTTTATCACTCATGTTCTATTCCACCAGTCTCTTACTTGTATTCCCTACTTGATATCACTTGCTATATATCTACTTGCTCCTGTATGCTTGTGCTCACAACATGGTTTTCAATGCATGTTTATAATTCAGATTTATCGATACATGTGTGCTTATCTATGCACGTCACCTGGCATTCACATCACCACTCACTGGGGAGTTCTGACTCCCCTGGATCCTCATATCCAGGTCTCGGAGCTTGGAGCTTGTGGATTCTCCTAATTGCTGACCGGAGAGGTGCAGCGGTAGCGTGGATCACCGGCAGATTGTCCAGAGCCCTATCCTTCTGGGCTCCCTGTGCGTCTCTCGAGTTTTCCTTCTGTAAACTCGTGAGCCCCTTTTGTACTGTTCATACTTGTACATCTCTTTGTATTCTCACATTTGCGCCTATCGGTGATGTAATATTCTTGTAATATTGTGTCACATCTGGTGATAACTTTGTAATTGTACTCATATGTTGGAATGTATAATGCACCTCGTGCTTTCATACTCTGATTCTTACCTGTACTGATGCTTAGCGTATACACGTGAGGATAATTCTAACCTGCGTATATACGTCGCAGTAACGTCTCCGTACTCGCGGGATCGGGGCATTACAGGATGGTATCAGAGCTTAGGCTCTCACATCCTCAGTACGTCCAGATGGCAAATTAATGGTAAAATAATTTGCAACTGGAATGCATGAGTCCTGCTTATACAGTCTAACTATAAGTACGGAGTTATCTATTCTTTCTTGTTCATCCATCCTTTGATTCTTAATCCCTTCCATCTTTCCACTATTTGGTTTTTCGTACCTTTTATACCAACTTAAGATATGAATAGACTGGAGGTGTAGCGGTAGAGTACTGGAGTGTTCTATCTTTTTGACCAACTCTATGAAGTTCGGGAGTTCAGGTATTCTTAGAATGGATCTACAATCGGGTTATCTTTCAGAAGTCAGTAGTCAAGATTCTCTACGGGTATTCTATATTCTTGGCTATATCTTTGAGAGTGATCGACGCCAGGTATTCAGAGTTCTTAATTATCGGTCATCTTTATTATGCTCAGTATTATCGGGATTTTCTTTATCTTCAGTATTCTGGCTTATTCTCGGAGAGCTATCAAGTATGCAGTACAGCTAGAATTCTATTGCAAAGCAGTGTTATCAGGTCAGTATTATTCAGCATCGTTTGAAGATTTATACAGCAGGAAGTGCAGAAGATGTCTATATTCCGATTATTGTTTAGTCGACTTGAGAGCCCTGCATGTAGTGATTCATATCTTAATTGGTATAATTTCCGCTCATGTCCTCTTTGTGTTCATTTTACCCCCTTATCAAAATTGCGTGGACGCAATTTTTGTAAGGTGGATGAAATGTAACACCTCGCACCCAATATCCGTACTTAGTTGCGATTCAGATTTTTTGATCGTATTTTTTGATTTACTTTTTATATTTGTTTTGTATTATGAATTACTTATACGATCGTTTTGCCTTGGATCCAGATTTGTGGACTCGGAGTCAGCCCTAGTCTGAACCGGGACCCGATCCTAGGGTATTGCTTGATTTGGTCTTCCTGGTATTCAGATTTGATCGATTTTAGTTTCAAACATCATTTTCCAATATTTTAGATTTTTATAATTTTCTAGAATTTTTCTAAATTAAATTGAAAATCTTCAAAACGAGTATTGACCAGTACTGCTGACCGATTCTCAGATTTTTAATTTACAAATGCAGTTAAATTTCTAGAAATGGCTGTCACATTATTTCTTAAAATCACATTTTTATCTAAATACTTTTTCTGGGATTTTTCTGAATTTATCAAAATTTCACCGGATTTGGGGTCGGCCAGTATCGCTGGTTGATTCCAAGATTTTTAGTTTACAATAGGAATTGAATTTCTAAATTCCACTTTCATATTGCTTCTTAGAATCATATTTTCTCATTTAATGCAATTTTTGAGATTTTTCAGAATTTATCAAAATCCGGCCGAACCGGTCTAGACCGATATTGACAGTTTACTCTAAGAATTTATATTTGAAAACGGGATTTTATTTCTAAAAACTAATTCTGTATTATTCCTCAGGATGATGTTTGTTGGCCCAAAGGCCTTCCACTCTAGTTTTGATGATGATTAACTCATGTAGTTATGTGTACTAATAATCTTGTGATTTTAGTTTCAGATCATTAGTCAAGTTATTAGTAGGTGATTAGCTTCAACAAGATGATTTGGAAGCTACCCACATGTTGATTCAAGAGCCCAAGCGTCAAAGATCATATATAGCACTTGCTCGGTGGATCAAAGAGTTATGGATCGAGTCGGCTTGGAGATTGCGCTCTACAAGAAGACATCGGTACCATAGTTTAGTTTTGGGTTTAGATCCTAATTGTAAAGATTAGAATAGTATGATAAGCTCAAGTTCACAACACACACGTATCATGTTTTGGTTTTCGGTTTTTGGTTTAACCGATCTTGGTTTGCATGAATAGATATTATATCAAAACAAGTTTACATGGTTTAATGTATATTAGATTTGTTCTATATACATGCATGCTTCAACTCTTAGACAAACTTACTTTGATATACCTATTTCATGAGTTTTAGGTTTTGTGTTTTAACAATACTTAATTTTGGAATTAAGGACAAATCCTATGATATATATATGTTTCATGTATATTGGATTTCTATCCATATGCATCATACTTCAAGGTGTTTAAATATCATGTTTTTGTATTTGGAAGAGTTTTGGACAAAACGTATTTTCTATTCAAAATCCAAGTTTTAGAAAATACAGTTTTTGGTTTTGGTAAAAATGATAAGACACAAAAATAGTCCTTATTGATTGATATTTGAGCTAAACTTTTTACCACATGTTTATATATCAATGCAAAATGATAAAACTATTTTTGTGGATTTTTAGAGATTTAATGAGAATTTATTGGATATTTATTTCCTCTGTTTTCTGGCCTGTACAGTGTCTGCCAGGCTAGGTCGGTCGACCCGGACGGTCGACCGCACCATGTAGCCGGTCGACCGTCCGGGTTGACCGACGTGCATGGAGACGTGCACGCTGGCTACAGTTGTAGCCGGTCGACCGTACCGGTCGACCGACTGAGAGCAGTTGCTCTCTGTTTGTTTGGGTCAACCGGGACGGTCGACCGGCAGCTGTCGACGGTCAAAAAATGACCGTTGGACGGTCGACCGTGCGGTCGACCGGCAGGGTATTTCTGGCAGTTCTGCTGCCAACGGCTATTTTCCAGATTTGTCTATAAATACCCATTTGCAAGAGTTTTTCTCCAAGAATTTTTGTGCGAATTTTTCCATACTCTCTGGTGTTTTTGCTGCAATTAAAAGAAGTTTTTGAACTCATATTGAACAATCTATTTGGAGTTTTTGCTAGGGTTTGGAAAATCAAAGAAGAGGGTTTTTGGGAAAAGCTTTTGATTGAACTTCACCATCTTGATTTCTATTGTTTTCCCAAGGATTTTTCTTTGTGATTCTGATTTCCATTCCATTGATTTTCTCCACACTTGAGCTAAAATCTACTATCTCATTCTATAGGATATTTGTGTGGGAGAAGAGATTGTTTGTGGTTGCTTGTTGAACCACCAAGTTGTAAACCCTCTATTTACTTTGCTTTCTGCTTTTCCCTCTTGGGTTGAGGAGGGTGTTTGTGCAAGTGGTTTGTATCCCTCAAGTTGTGAGGTGATCCTTGCTTGGCTAGTGCTAATCCCTCAAGTTGTGAGGTGATTGTTTGTTGGTTGAAGTTGTGCCTCAAGTGGAGGTTGTGTTTGTAAGGAGAGGAGTTGGGTACTCCTTGTATTGTGATTGCCCCAAATCCTCAGTGGAGGTTCCCTTTGTGGGAGTCCTTTGTGGACAAGCTAGTGGACTTAAAATTCTTCTGGGTGAAGGCGGGGATGTAGAGCTGGGTGCTCGAACCTCGTAACATATCTTGTTGTTTGCGCTTGATCCATTGACTCTCTCTCTATCTCTCTCTTTACTTTGTGCCTTGCAATTATTTATATTGTGCATTCATATTTGCTTGGCTTGGTTGTGTGTGCATTATTTGTTGATCACACTTGAGTGTAATTTGCATTAAGTTTTTAAATTCCGCATTTAGTTCATAGATTAGCATTGTCACCTATTCACCCCCCTCTAGGTGACTTTTCAATTGGTATCAGAGCTAGTGCTCCTGATATTTAGGTTTAACCACCTAGGAGTGAGATCTTGGTTTGCTAATCTTCATTTGCATTTTCATTTGCACTCATTTAGTTTGCACTCATGGATAGCCCTCCTATGTTTGACCATTTTATACTTGATTCTTGGAAGGCCAATATGAGTAGGCATTTAAAATCACTAGGTCATCTAGTTTATCAAGCCTCCACTCAAGAATCATTCCCTAATAGTAGCAAGCATAAAAAGGCAAATGCATTAGCACTTAGAGCACTTAGAGCATCTCTCAATGAACATCTTTTACCGGTTTTTGATCGTTATGATTCGGCTTTTGCAGTTTGGAGCATATTAATTTCTCCCGAGCTTCCAAGGATTATCAACAAGATGAGGAGATCTAAGAGCGAAAAGTCCAAAGAGCGTTGCCTCATGGTCAAAGGGATTAACTCCCTTGAGGTACAATCGGACACTCAATTAGATGATAGCTCTAGTTCCTATTGCCATGGTTGTTTTGAAGTTCAAACATTGAATTTGGAACTTGCTCAAAAGCTTGAAAATTTTATGGAAAAACACAATCTTTTGAAAGAGGACAATCTTGTTTTGAAAAATGAATTAAAAGATTTATGTTCTAATTTTGAATTGGTTTTGCAAGAGAAGGAAGAGATCACTAGTGAACGTGACTCACTAAGATCTCAACTAGACCTTGCCCTTAATGAGATTGAAGGTTTGAAAAGTAAAAATGATTGTGATGATGTGGTGAAGCACAATGAGATTTTATCTTCAAAATTGGATTCTACTTTTAAAGATAACCTTGTTTTGAAAAATAAAATTGATTCAATTACAAAAGAATTGGATTTGGTTTTAAAGAAAAATGAATCTTTGAAAATTAATATTGATTCTCATGTGTGCCATGCTAGTATAGCTTCTTCTTCTTCTTGCACACCTATTGCATGCTCCACTTTATCTTCCACTATTGAAAATGATATAAATACTTTGAAGAAAAGTGTAGATTGTTTGGGCTCCACTTTGAGCCAATGCACATTGAATCATTCACGTTTGGAAACCTTGGTTCGCAAGAAATAAGGTCCATCTTTGCATGCACACCCTACACGGCATACACATGCTTTCCACGGACACAACCATGACATGTATGCTCATGTGTACAAATGTACACATTGTGGCCGAAAAGGCCATCTTGCTAGATTTTGTTATGATCGCATCTATCATGAAAATTTAGCAACTAATCTTGTTTGGGTTAGAAAGGATACTAACCCCCGTGGACCCAAAAGAAAATGGGTACCAAAAACCACCTCTTTGACTTTTGATGTAGGTGGGAGCTCTCGCATCACGTGAGGGTGTTGGTGCCTTGAGGTGGATGCGTTCTAAGCTTAAAAGAGAACCATTTGGACGCTTCACTCTCAAGGGGATTTGGTGGGAGGACCACCGTGGTTTGGAGAACTAGAGATGCACCTTCATCGGTTTTGGTATCATTCTCTAACTCCCATTTATGTTAGATCATTCATTTATAGCATGTTTTATAGTTTCATGATTAATATGATAATTACCATGTTTATTAGAATTATGCTTTACATGATTAGTTCTTGAGACACCCATGTTTGATATGAACCCATATTTTGTGCTCTCTTTATGTTTTAGCTATCATGTTAATCATAGATCTAATGCACATCTCTTTATCATAATGATCATATGGAGTTTTGATTATTTTGATACTCCATGTTTTTGTCTATCATGATTGTATTTATCATATTGAGTTTTGACCCATTTTATGCTTCATGTGTTGACTACTTGCTTAAATGATAGTTTTCATTAAGACTAGGATTTATACTTGTACAACTAATGAGCTACAAATAGACCTTTATATATGTTTGTGCTTGAACGCTCATTTGTATTCATTTGATGTACTAGTATAGTCTAGTTTTGATGATTCATGCATTTGACTTGTACTCACTATTTTACATATTTTGGTTGACTTCATGTATATGTCCATCTTGTCCAAACTATTAGCTATACATGTACATCCTTGAGCCACGTGCCTTCATGCATATACTTTTGTGGACTCATTGTGTTTAGGATATGTATGTATACTTTAGTTTGTACATGACATACATATGCCTTGAAGTTTAAATCGTTTGGATGAATTTCATGTTTGCTAAGTGATTTCACATGAATTTCATGTTTTTAATATTAAGCTTGATTGTCCATTTTCATGTTGAGATGTTTCTCACAACACTTGTACACTCACCTTATTTAATATTTTCTCATGACTTAGTTTTCATGAGTACAAGTTATGCTATATGGATTTTGAGTGTTTTAGTGCCATGTGATTTACATGTGTCTTCATGAAAAATATTTTTTTTGAAGAATCCCATACTAGTTGATTCATATAACTAGTTATGATATTCTTCCTTGGTAGAGATTTTCAAACATACTATATTTGTAAAACCTATTTTTGAAAACCCCTACCATCGATGGGCGGTTGGATGGGAAATCATGCTCATGTATGCTTATAGTGAAAATCATAGTAATCTTGAACCATGATTGGGAGGTATAGGTTATATGAGATATACACTTGATCTTATTGTTGTTTCATTTGGTATCATTGAATTCTTTCAATTGGTATCAATCTTGACATTTCTTGTATACTCATATATTTTCATATATGTATGCTTGCATTTCAAAGAATATCAATTCCATTGGTATCTACTTTTCATACATATATATGTTTTATTTGTGCTTATTATATCCCTATATCCTTAAGCACAAATCTTGTTTATGATGATAAGCTTGAGATTCAACCTTGTTTCAATTGATTTAGTTTTCAATTGGTATCTTAATTCGAGCCTCATCATAGTTTTTATTAGTATTTCATAAAAGGGGGAGAAAATTTTGTATTATTTCCTTCAATTGGTATTTTGTTTTCCACTCCCTTACTTTATGATAGAGAATAATAATTTCAATTGGCAATAGTTTCAATTGTTATCAAAATCAAATTTGTTTGATATTAAGATCTAGATTTAATTTTCAATTGGTATCAACATTTATGCTTAGAAATTCAAAATTTGTTATGCTTGATATCAAAAATTGTTTATTTACAATTGATATGATGATTGTTTACTTATCAATTGGTATCTAGATTTTTGTTTTACAATTGGTATAGTTTCATTTTTTAATTGGTATCAATATGCACTTCCTTGACACATTTTCTTCTAATTGGTATCATATTTGTGTTTAGACAAAAAGGGGAGAACATCCCTTGTTTTTCCTTGTTTTGAATATAAAAAGAATATGTTTTCATTAGTTTTGTTTTTAAACCCCTTTGTTGATGATTGACAAAAAGGGGGAGAAGAATTTGAGTTTATATGCATGTTTGCATATGCATGTTTTATGTTTTTAATGTTTTTTTATTAAGTTCAATTGGTATCCAAAGCATTATTTAAAGAACATGTTTAGTTTGCTTAGTTTTGGTATCAAGAGCTTGTAAAAGAGATCATGAGTTTTGTTTTGCATATATTGTGTTTAATTGGTATCTAGAGCATGTTATGTTTAGTTTAATTGGTATCAAGAGCATGTTTATTTTTTAAAGATTTTCATTAGTATCAAAATCATGTTTATTTGTTTTTGCTAATAATTGGTATCAAGAGCATGTTTATTTGTTTTTGCTAATTGGTATCTAGAACATGTTTATTTGTTTTACAATTTCATTGGTATGTAGAGCCATTTGTTAGTTGTTTATCCTATGCATGAGTTAAGGGGGAGCTTCTTTGAAGCTTAACTTTAATCCATGCATATATAACTCCATGAGCTTTGTCATCATCAAAAAGGGGGAGATTGTTGGCCCAAAGGCCTTCCACTCTAGTTTTGATGATGATTAACTCATGTAGTTATGTGTACTAATAATCTTGTGATTTTAGTTTCAGATCATTAGTCAAGTTATTAGTAGGTGATTAGCTTCAACAAGATGATTTGGAAGCTACCCACATGTTGATTCAAAAGCCCAAGCGTCAAAGATCATATATAGCACTTGCTCGGTGGATCAAAGAGTTATGGATCGAGTCGGCTTGGAGATTGCGCTCTACAAGAAGACATCGGTACCATAGTTTAGTTTTGGGTTTAGATCCTAATTGTAAAGATTAGAATAGTATGATAAGCTCAAGTTCACAACACACACGTATCATGTTTTGGTTTTCGGTTTTCGGTTTAACCGATCTTGGTTTGCATGAATAGATATTATATCAAAACAAGTTTATATGGTTTAATGTATATTAGATTTGTTCTATATACATGCATGCTTCAACTCTTAGACAAACTTACTTTGATATACCTATTTCATGAGTTTTAGGTTTTGTGTTTTAACAATACTTAATTTTGGAATTAAAGACAAAAACTATGATATATATATGTTTCATGTATATTGGATTTCTATCCATATGCATCATACTTCAAGGTGTTTAAATATCATGTTTTTGTATTTGGAAGAGTTTTGGACAAAACGTATTTTCTATTCAAAATCCAAGTTTTAGAAAATACAGTTTTTGGTTTTGGTAAAAATGATAAGACACAAAAATAGTCCTTATTGATTGATATTTGAGCTAAACTTTTTACCACATGTTTATATATCAATGCAAAATGATAAAACTATTTTTGTGGATTTTTAGAGATTTAATGAGAATTTATTGGATATTTATTTCCTCTGTTTTCTGGCCTGTACAGTGTCTGCCAGGCTAGGTCGGTCGACCCGGACGGTCGACCGCACCATGTAGCCGGTCGACCGTCCGGGTCGACCGACGTGCACGGAGACGTGCACGCTGGCTACACTTGTAGCCGGTCGACCGTACCGGTCGACCGACTGAGAGTAGTTGCTCTCTGTTTGTTTGGGTCGACCGGAGCGGTCGACCGGCAGCTGTCGACGGTCAAAAATTGACTGTTGGACGGTCGACCGTGCGGTCGACCGGCAGGGTATTTCTGGCAGTTCTGCTGCCAACGGCTATTTTCCAGATTTGTCTATAAATACCCCATTTGCAAGAGTTTTTCTCCAAGAATTTTTGTGCGAATTTTTCCATACTCTCTGGTGTTTTTGCTGCAATTAAAAGAAGTTTTTGAACTCATATTGAACAATCTATTTGGAGTTTTTGCTAGGGTTTGGAAAATCAAAGAAGAGGGTTTTGGGAAAAGCTTTTGATTGAACTTCACCATCTTGATTTCTATTGTTTTCCCAAGGATTTTTCTTTGTGATTCTGATTTCCATTCCATTGATTTTCTCCACACTTGAGCTAAAATCTACTATCTCATTCTATAGGATATTTGTATGGGAGAAGAGATTGTTTGTGGTTGCTTGTTGAACCACCAAGTTGTAAACCCTCTATTTACTTTACTTTGTGCTTTTCCCTCTTGGGTTGAGGAGGGTGTTTGTGCAAGTGGTTTGTATCCCTCAAGTTGTGAGGTGATCCTTGCTTGGCTAGTGCTAATCCCTCAAGTTGTGAGGTGATTGTTTGTTGGTTGAAGTTGTGCCTCAAGTGGAGGTTGTGTTTGTAAGGAGAGGAGTTGGGTACTCCTTGTATTGTGATTGCCCCAAATCCTCAGTGGAGGTTCCCTTTGTGGGAGTCCTTTGTGGACAAGCTAGTGGACTTAAAATCCTTCTGGGTGAAGGTGGGGATGTAGAGCTGGGTGCTCGAACCTCGTAACATATCTTGTTGTTTGCGCTTGATCCATTGACTCTCTCTCTCTCTCTCTCTCTTTACTTTGTGCCTTGCAATTATTTATATTGTGCATTCATATTTGCTTGGCTTGGTTGTGTGTGCATCATTTGTTGATCACACTTGAGTGTAATTTGCATTAAGTTTTTAAATTCCGCATTTAGTTCATAGATTAGCATTGTCACCTATTCACCCCCCCTCTAGGCTACCTCTGGGTATTTTTGGGGATTTTTCTAGAACAGTCGATATTTCTCGACTATATTATAATATTATTATTTTAGATCTTCCCTTTTCTTTCTTTCTTTCTTTCTTTTTCTTTCCACCGACTCCAGCAGCCCACACCCCCCACGTGGGCCACATCATTTCTTTCTTCTTCCCATCAATCTCTCTCTCTCTCTCTCCCCCCTTTCTTTTCCCTTTTCTTTTTCCTTATCTCTTCTTTCTTCCTTCTAATTTTCTCCTCCTTTCTCTTCTTCTTCTTCTTCTTCTCCTCCAATTGGCCAGCGCCCAAGGGCCACCTCCAGCCACTGTCGCCGGCGAAGGAAGACCCCAACTCCGGCCATCTCTCCCCATCTCCTTCCCTCTTCACTATTTCCAAAACCAACACCCCAACCTCCATCTTCTTCCTCCACAAAACCACCACCATCTCCTTCTTCTTCTTCTTCCTCCTACAATCACCACCACCAACCCATCTCCACCAATTCCACCACCCAAACACCACCCTCACAACACCCTACTCCTCCTCGTCCTCCTCCCATCTTCTTCAATTCCTCCACCACCACCCAAAATCACCACCAAAATCACCATCTTTACCACCACCACTACTTTTCTCCACCTCCAAACCCAAAAACTCAAACCCTCTCTTTCCCCCTCTTTTTTTTGGGGTGGCTGGCGCCAGCCCGGGGATGGGCGCCGTTGGTGCGCCTCGGCGGCCGTGAGCGGGCAGGGGGCCCCTTGACCCCCTGTGAGTGGATAGAGGGGTAACAACCCCCCTCTTTCTTTCTTTCTCTCTCTTTCTCTCACTTCTCTCTCTTCTCTTTGGGATGGCCAGTGCGGCCACCCCTGGCCGGTGGCCACAGGAGGGCCGCCGGCGCCGGCCCTGGCAGGGCCATGGCCGGGCTTCCTGGCCTGGCCATGGGCAACTGAGAGGGGGCAACAACCTCTTTCTTTCTCTCTCTCTCTCTCTCACTCTCTCACTCTCTCTCTTACCCTTCCTCTCTCTCTACTCTCTCTACAATTTCTCTCACTCTCTCTACTATTTCTCTTTCTCTCTCCTCAGTTTCTCTCTCTAACTCCTCCTTTCTCTCTCTATATTTCTCTCTCTAAATCTCCCTTTCTCTCTCTAGACTTTCTCTCTCCCTCTCTCTTTCCTCTCTAACTCTTTCTCTCTCTTCTCTCTCCTCTCCTCTTTCTCTCTCTAAAATAATTATATATATATATATTTATTATATTTGTGGCGCATGCGCAAGTTCCGGGGATTTCAGAGTTTTCGGCTTTTTTGGAGATTTAGGCGAGTGTCCTCGCCTTGATTTGTGTGTCCAATACAAAATACATTCAAATATAAAAAAAATACATGTCAACCCGCTTCGTCGGGTTGACATGTATTTTATTTTATATTGAATGTATTTTGTATTGGACTGTGTCCCTATAATGGTATGTGGCCGAGTGCCTATGATTGTACATGTATATGCCTGTGATGAGTGCTTGTACTAGGATAGTTTACTTCTTGCATATATACCATGCCTATGATGTACTCTCTTTATTGCTTTATACTATGCATGGCTGACACTTCGTGGTCGTTAGCCTCCGGGCTCCCTACTTGGCCTCCGGACCCTATCAGCTTTCAGGCTTTCTACTTGGCCTCTGGGCACTATCAGCATCCAGGCTTCTCCACTCCATGGTAGTGTAGATATTATTATGCTTATATGTATGCTCGTGTGGTACTAACATCTTGTGCGGGTACTCTCGTACTGACTCTGGGTTTCTGTCCACTCCTGGGCTGGCTACCCAATGGTTCTAGGCTTGTACCCTTATGAGTTTCGTGGTAGCTACCGAGAGTGCGCTTAAACCCCGAGCGTACTTTAGCCTCCGGGCTCTCGCCCACTACCTTGAAAAAGAAGTGCGCTCAGACCGTCAGGTCTTTTAGCTCCGCCTGGTAGACATACTTAGTGCTTAGCGCTTTACCACTAGATTCGTCTAGAGGAGATGCTGCTAGATTTTCTTCTCGCACTTTAAGCCGAGTCGTTTCGGTAACCTCGCCAGGCGCTCTAGTGTTAAACACTGTTTGCTCTCCGTACCTCAAGCCTGCTCAGCTCCGCTTGATTGTGCTCAGCTATTACTCTATCACTTGCCATGTACATGCTTGATAGGTTAACACTTGACATGTTATTACTTAATATCTGTCATTTACATGCTAATATCTAACACCAGTCTGTATCACTTGACAACTGATGCGCTATCACCTGACACCCGACATGCTACTACTTGACCATTGCTCCTTGTTATGACATGACTTATCTCTTGTCACCTGCCTAATATCACCATCAGGTCATGCCATCACTTGACACCCGACATGACGTACTTGACTCTTATAATTGTCACGATAACGGGAATGATGACCTGACATCTTGTTTACAATCTTGATATATTATAGTACAAACTATACTCCTGATACATCTGTATTCCTGATATTCCTGTCTTGTTCCTGCTCATTCCCAAAATCTAATAATTATCAAATAACCTATAAAATGGGACAACATACACCAGGTCGGGAAAAACTTGCGGATATCAATACATGTTCGTGTTTACAGTGGTATTAGATATATTATGCAACTAAAACTTCCGGTCTGACCTGAGGGCCTCCAGGCGATCGAGGGGAGTGCTGGCTCCCTCCTTTCTTGTACCATCTTGATAAAGGGCATCCTATAAGACCCTCCTGATTGCCTTGCGATAGGTTCCGTTTTACAGCAACAGAACATCCTGGGCCGTGGTCCCGGGTATGCATGGGACCCACTGTAAACATTGTTCGTTGATACCCCCGTTGGTTTCCAATAACAATCTTGCTTTACTCAGATGTGGATATATGTGTGCTGGGACGCCAGTTCACATATCTAGACATCAGGGTAAGACAAGTAATAATGATAATAAAAGATGCCAACTATGGATTCGTTGTATGCTTTGCCGAGTTTGCTTTCATTGGATTTTACATCAGATTTCTAGTTTATGACCCTTATTATATTATACCTGTTTACATCTTGCTTTACCACTCATGTTCTATTCCATCAGTCTCCTACTTGTATTTCCTACTTGATATCACTTGCTATATATCTACTTGCTCATGTATGCTTGTGCTCACGACACAATTTTCAATGCATGTTTTTGATTCAGATTTTTCGATGCACGTGTGCTTATCTATGCACGCCACTTGGCATTCGCATCACCACTCGCTGGGGAGTTTTGACTCCCCTAGATCCTCATGTCCAGGTTTCAGAGCTTGGAGCTTGTGGATTCTCTCAGTTGCTGACCTGAGAGGTGCAGCGGTAGCATGAATCACCGGCTGACCGTCCAGAGCCCTATCCTTCCAGGCCCCCCTATGCATCTCTCGAGTTTTCCTTCTGTAAACTCGTGAGCGCCTTTTGTACTGTTCATACTTGTACATCTCATTGTATTCTCGCATTTGCGCCTATCGGTGATGTAATATTCTTATAATATTGTGTCACATCTGGTGATAACTTTGTAATTGTACTCATATGTTAGAATGTATAATGCACCACGTGCTTTCGTACTCTGATTCTTGCATGTACTGATGCTTTGTGTATATACGTGAGGGTAATTTTGACCTGCGTATATACATTGCAGTAACATCTTTGTACTCGCGGGATCGGGGCGTTACAGAGAGCTAGAGAGAGTTGTAGGAGAGAGAGGGGGTGTGTGCTGGATAAGGAGAGAGGGGTAAATAGGGAATTAAAAGAGAGGGTAAAAGTGGAAAGAAAGAAAAAAGGAAAAGAAGAAAAGAAAAAAAGAAGGAAAGAAAGAAAGGAGAGAAGAAGGGGGAGGGATGGTGGTGGCCAGCGGTTCTGGCCACCACCGGCGGCCGGAGAGGCGACGGTACTGCCGGAAGGGGGGCGACGTAGCCTCGGCCCGGGGGAGGAAGAGGTGGGTTTGGGTGTTGTTTTGTTGGTAATGTTATTGTTGATGTTATTGTTGGTGTTGATGGTGTTGTTGGTAAGGGTGGTGGTGGTTGATAGAGTTATGGTGGTGTAGGGAGTTGGAGGAGGAGGTGGAGATGGTGTTTGGGTGATGGGAGTAGAGAAATAAGGGGATTTGATGGTGAATTTTGGAGAAGAAAGAAGGTAATGGTGATGGGTTTTTAGGGAAATTGGAGAAGATGAAGTGGAGTTTGATGACGAGGAAAGTGGGGAAGAGAAGAGGAGGTTTGGGGGAGGGGCAGTCCGGCCAGGGGTCGGCGGCGCTGGGGTGGTGCTGGTGGAGGGGGCGACGGCGCTGGGGTAGTGCTAGTGGAGGCGACGGCCATCAAGGAGAAGAGAGAGAGCGTGTTGGTGGGAGAGAAGGAGAAATGGAGAAATGGAGAAAAATGGGAAGAAGGAAAGAAAGAAGGAAAAAATAAAGAGAAGGAGAGGGGGAGTATAGGGAAGAAGGGGGGATAGAGCTGCTGTCGGCTGTGGTTGGCAGGGGATGGGGGTGCCAGGGAGCAGGTGGGGGAAAGAAAGGAAGAAAGAGAAAAGGAAAAAGAAAAGGGAAAAAAAGGAAAAGAAAGAAAAGATGGGAAAAAAAAGAAAGTATAAAATAGGTAAAAAAAATATATTAAAAGATAAATAAGTATAATAAAATAAGAGAATTAAGTAAAGGAGAAGAGAAGGAAAAAGTAAGAAAAGAAAATAATTGAAAAATAATATTCTTATTTAAATTGGGTAAAAATTGACTGTTTCAGAAATGTTCTCAAAAATAAAAAATATTATTTTAAGATGCTTGGTGAAATCAGATTTGAGAAATTTAATCTGGTTTTCAAATTAAAAATCCTGGAATCTTCTGGCGACACCGGTCGACACAAAAATCGGTCAAATTTTGATAAATTCAGAAAAAATCTCAAAAAATATATTTATATAGAAAATGAGATTCTAAGAAGTAATCAGAAAGCCATTTCTAAAAAATTTAATTCCGATTGAAAACTAATAATCTGGGAATCGGTCAGTGATACCCATCGCACTGGTTTTGAAGATTTTGCAGAATAATTCTGAAAAATTTCAGAAAATAATGAAAAATCTAAAATATTAGAAAACAGTGTTTGAAAATGAAATCGGTCAAATCGGACTACCAAAATGGTCAAATCAGACAGTATGTTGGTATTGGGTACCTGGTCCAGGTCAGGCCTGACTCTAGGTCTGAGAATCCAGATTCGATACCAAATAACATAAGCAATCCCAACCCAAAAACAAATACTGAAAGAAAATTGAAACAATACGGTCAAAAACTCGGGACACGCATCTGTGTATGCATCCCGGGAACGGGGTGCTACATTCTACCCACCTAACAAAAATTTCGTCCTCAAAATTTCGTTAAGGAAGGAGATGAACATGGAAACAAAGGGTTGCCAAGATAAGAGGTGGAAACCAGGTGAAAAGTTACCACTCAAGGCTCAAATAGATGCGGGTAACGGTCACGGATGACATCTTCTCATTCCCAAGTTGCTTCTCTCGGACTATGCCTGTTCCATGAAACTAGCACCAACGGGATGGTCCGATTCTTCAAGGTCTTAACACTTCTATCAATTATAGCCATTGGTTGCTTAGTATATGATAAATCTGGTTGCAACTCCAATTCTGAATAATCTAATACATGGCTCTCATCCCTGATATATCTTCTCAGTTGTGACATGTGGAACACATTGTGCACTCCTTCTAGTGAAGGCGACAGTGCTAATCTATAGGCCACCCCTCCTACTCGTTCCAAAATCTCAAACGGGCCTATGTACCTCGGACTCAACTTCCCACGTGCACCAAATCGATCACTCCCTTGGTCAAAGATATCCTCAAAAACATATGTTCCCCTACCTTAAACTCCAGTGGACTTCTATTTGAATCTGCCCAACTCTTTTGTCTGTCCTGCTGCACGAAGGTGCTCTTGGATGGTTCTGATCTTGTCCACTGCTTGTACTATTACATCCGGTCCCAAATGTCTTTTCTCACCAACTTCATCCCAACACAATGGTGATCTGCATTTCCTGCCGTATAGGGCTTCGAACGGAGCCATCTTGATGCTCGCCTGATAGCTGTTATTGTAGAAAAACTCTGCCAAATGTAGATAGTCTTCCCACGATCCCTTGAAGTCTATCATACATGCCCTCAACATGTCTTCTAGGATCTATATGGTTCGTTCAGATTGCTCGTCTGTCTCTGGATGATAAGATGTGCTAAACTTCAGACGGGTCCCCAGATTATCTTGAAGGCTCTCCTAAAAGTGTGATCTGAACCTCGTGTCTCTGTCCGACACGATACTAACTGGAACTCCATGCAGTCGAACTGTTTCTCTCATGTACTTGTCTTCCAGAAGCTCTGTAGATTGTCCCACTCTGAATGATATGAAATGTGCCAATTTAGTGAGACGGTCGACAACTACCCATACTGCATTGTTCCCCTTTGGACTCGGAGTAGTACAATGACAAAATCCATTGTAACATGCTCCCACTTTCATTCTGGTATCGGTAAAGGCTAAAGTAATCTGGCTGGTCTCTGGTGTTCAGCCTTCACTTACTAACACACTAAACACTTCACCACATATTATGTGATCTCTCTCTTCATCGTATTCCACCAGAAATGTTGCTTCAGATCCTGATACATTTTTATTCCTCCTGGTTGTATAGAGTAAGTTGAGCGGTGGGCCTCGGCTAAGATCTTCTGTCAAATCTCCCCCTAAGGCACACAAATTCTGTTCCCAAAGTAGAGTGCACCATCAGTATGTATACGGACATATGTCCTTAGCCCCGCTTCTACTTGCTCCCTGAACTTTTGCAATCTGGGATCTTCTTTCTGTGCTTCTCTGATTTCTTCCATCAATGTCGGCTGGAACTGAAATGCCATCAACTGTCCTGATTCACTGACCCTCTGAATCACTATCAAGTCTAACTGCCTCATCTCCTTGAGGAACTCCTTTTGCTGAGTGAGCTGCACTACCATGTTGGTTTCAGGTTTCCTATCAGGACATCAGGTACTACATTAACCTTGCCAGGATGGTACTGCAGATCTATAGCACAATCTGCCATTAACTCGAGCCATCCCCTCTGCCTCATGTTCAATTCCTTCTGGGTGAAAATGTATTTCAAGCTCTTGTGATCGGTGTAAATTAATACTCGGTCACCCAGTAATTAATGCCTCCATATCTTCAACGCAAAGATCACAGCTGCAAGCTCTAGATCATGGTTGGTTAGTTCTTCTCATGTGATTTTAATTGCCTGGATGCATAAGCTACCACATGTCCATGCTGCATCAATACACATCCTAGACCCTTCCCTGATGCATCACTGTATATGACCATTCCTCCTGTCCCTGAGGGTGTCTTCAACATTGAAGCTGAAATCAATTTGTTCTTCAACTCCTCAAAAGTAGACGTACACTTATCAATCCATACATACTTCTCTCCCTTCCTGGTAAGCTTGGTCAAAGGTGCCGCAATTTTAGAAAAGTCCTGCAGGAACCTTCGATAATATCTGGCTTATCCGATAAAGCTCTTGATCTCTGTTACTGACTTTGGAGTTGGCCAATCCTTCACTGCCTGAATCGTGCTGGGATCCACTGAGATTCCTTTCTTAGAAACTACATGGCCCAAGAATGTTATATTCTCCAGCCAGAACTCATACTTACTAAGTTTGGCATGAAGCTGCTAAAGTCAGAGCATCTGTAACACAACCCTCAAATGCTCTACATGCTCTTTTTCATTCTTGGAATAGACCAAAATATCATTGATAAACACCAACACAAACTTATCCAAATAGGGTGAAAAGATTATGTTCATCAAGTCTATAAAAACTGCTGGGGCGTTTGTTACTCCAAAGGGTATAACCTGGAACTCATAATGACCATAGCGAGTCCTAATTGTCATCTTCTGGATGTCTTCTTTCTTCACTTTCAACTGATGGTACCCTGGCTGAAGATCTAACTTTGAGAATACTTGGGTCCTATGAAGTTGATCAAAGAGATCATCGATCCTCGGTAAAGGGTACTTGTTCTTAATGATGACTTTGTTTAATTCTCTGTAATCGATACACAATCTCTTGCCACAATCCTTCTTGTTTTCCAATAACACTGGTGATCCCCAAGGTGAAGTACTTGGTCTAATTAAACCTTTACTTGAATACTCCTGCAGTTGTTCCTTCAATATTGGCAATTCTGTTGGTACCATCCGGTAGGTGCTTTAGAGATGTGAGTCGCTCCTGAAATAATGTCAATAGAGAACTCCACAACTCTGTCAGGTGGAAGTCCTGATATCTCCTCAAATACATCAACGAATTCATTCCACACTGACACCCTCTTCTTCTTATCTTCCGCAGTGACACAATCCAGTTGATCCTCCTTCCTGAGGGACTTACGCTCTCCGATGAACTGAAACTCCGGTTGGTGTGAAATTCTGAAAATCACTTTCTTGTTCTGATCGTCGATCACTGCATGATACTTGCTAAGCCAAGTCATGCCTAGGATCACATCATACCCTCTAGTGTCCAGTACGAATATGTCGGCTTTCAACTTCCACAGTGCATGCTTTGTAAATCTTATTAGTAGTAACTACCCCATTCCCCATACTAATTTCCCATTGGTCGCTCATACATACAAGGGGTATAGAATGCAAAGTAGTAAATCTACTGGATATGAAACAATGTGCTGCACCGGAGTCAAAGAGTGATAAGACAGAAATTGAGTGGACTAAGACTTTACCTACCACTACTTCTCCCGATGCCTCAGCTTCCTCAGCGGTCAAGTTGTAGGCCTGGCCTCTCTTACGGCCTACTCCAGTCCTGCGTCCCCTCTGAGCCTGACCGAGAGTCCGATGCTCGGGGGAAAGTGGAGCTTCTCTACCTATAGGCCCTGGATTCCTCCTCATCGGTAGTGCCACAAGTGCTGGGGGTGCCACTCGTGCTGGAAGTGCTGGTGGTGTTGGAGCTGCATTCCATGTCTTCTTGAATGGACAATCACCTACTGAGTGATCGCCATATCCGCAAGCCAAACACAGTCTATTAGCCATACGGCAGTTGCGTTGATTGTGTCCGGGCTTCTGACAATATCCACATACAAGCTGCTGAAGAGGAAGCTGAAACGGTCGCCTGGCTAATGGGACACCAATAGATCTGACTGAATTTCCTCTGTTCACTTGATGGAATTGGCGCTTTATTGGCTTGTTCTGCAGCTTGCTTCTATTCTTCTTCTCCAATCACTGCTCTACATCACGAGCTATAGTAAGAACTTGAGAGTATGTCTTCAGCTGATGGGGTATAAGTAACATCTAGATATCCACCCTCAATCCTTGTTGAAACCTGCTAGCTCTTTTCTCCTCGTCAGCCACAATATATGGTGCAAACCGACTAAGTCTCAGGAATTCAATAGCTACTCATCTACCGATTGATTCCACTGCTGCAACCTAACAAACTGCTCCTCCATCTCTTTCTGAGCCGTTGCAGGGAAAAACTTCTCATAGAAGCCCTTCGAGAACTGGTCCCAAGAGATGGGCTTCTCCAGCCTCGCCTCTTCGGCTAGCCACCAGGTCCTTGCCATATCTTTCAGCTATATCTTGGCCACTTTCACTTGGTTCTCACTAGGAATTCTGACTGCCTGCAGAGATCGGTTATGTCAATCAATCACTGTTCTGCATCCAGGGGTTTCTCAGTGCCTGAAAAAACTACCGGTTGTAACCTCCTGAAATCTGACACAGTACCCAGCCTCTGTCCCGGGGTGCAGTCAACAATCCTTATCGTAAGAGCTTTGTTTGCTGTTGCCGGCTATTCATCATTCCCTGAAGTATTCTCATAATGTCATTGTTCTCCCTTTAGAACTGTTACGAGAAGTGCCAGGACCGTTGCGTGTTCCCCGTCTATCCATATTTGAGTTGGCTGAAAAGGTGAAGGAAATAAAGAGCTGCATGAAAAGATGAAAGATTTCAGAACTAAGGGATGGATTTCAAGAAAAGAATAGATAACTTTGTACTTGTGATTGAAATGTATAGCAATGACTCGTGTGACCTAGTTGCAAATTAATCCAACATTAATTTGCTAATTGGCTGTACTGAAGGTAGGAACCTATGCTCTGATACCAACCTGAAGTGCCCCGATCCCACGGATACGGAGACACTACTACGACGTACATACACAGGGCGACAGTACCATCACGTATGTACTCTAAGCATTAGTACAATACATGAATCAGAGTATGAAAATACGTGGTAATATACATTCCAACACAAAAGTACAAGTACTCAGTCATCACAGCCTGTGACATAATATTATAAAAGTATTACATCACTAGGAAGCGCAAAAGTAGACTATACAAGGTACAAAAGATAAGAAATCACGAGCAGAAAGAGAGAATCTCGTGAGCGGGGCAAGACGGGATGAAGCTACAGCTGATCCGCCTGCTCATCGAAGAAGACCTGGTCCTCAGCTGAAGGGTCCACCTCGGTTCAAGCTGCAAGATCTGAACATGCAAGTTCAAGATTGTCAGAAAGTAACCCAGTGAGTTCAAGAAGAACCAAGTGGCAAGTAAAAACAATAGCAAATGTACCAGGTCAAGTGTTATGTACTTCAGCAAGCATGGAATAACTATAATAAATAGTAAAATATAGAAACAACATTAAAATTCATGTGGCTTGAAGTCAATTATCAAGTTATTATTAAGACTCGTTCAATTTGTATGTTTCGATATATATCCCATACCATATATCTCAGCATACAAGTCGAGCGAGGTTGGTTATTGGAAACTGATGGGGATCAACGAACCATGTTTAGAATGAGTCCTGTGCATGCCCGGGACAACAGCCCGGGAGTATCCAGTACTGAGCCGGAACGTACCGCTAGGTCTATATGCCCGTAGGACTTAGTATACGCCCGAACAGGAATAGGGTATCATCGCTCCTCAAAGGAATAGACCCAAGGGATTACAGCACACCTGGCAGGAGGCAAGGGAGAAGGGGTGCCAGTTCACCCCACGGAAACGCCTCGTGGCCTCCAGGTAGAATCCCAAGTATTAGTTGTACAGTATTTGTATGGCCACCATAAACACGGAAACTATATCGATACCCATCGGTTCCCCGTCCCGGTGTAAGTTATTCAATTATTACAGATTGTCTAGTGATAATGTCCACAGAGTATTCAGAGTAATCCAATATCCATGGTTATCCTATTACGGGGATCAACAGGAGTATAATATCAGGAGTCTCCCTATTTTAGGGGTACAAGTATACATCGGTTTAGGAGTACCCGATGATAGCAGTAAAATTGTCAAGTCAAGTCCCCATAAAAGTGGTAATCATGATAGATATTGCAATACAGGTGTCAGGTGAAATAGTATCCGGCCAGGTGTCACAGTATCAGGTCAAGTGTATCAGTTGTTGGAACTTTGATTTTGATGATAACATTTGTGATGCAGATGCATTGGAGCTCTATTTCAAAAGCTAATGAAAAGTTCTAAATACTCAAGACTACTCAAAGATATTTGCTATTTTTATAGAATGTTAAAAGCCTTGAACACACACACAATTTGGTCATATAGTCGACTTATACCCAAGTCTAGTCGACTTATAATCCTATAATCGACTTACCCCTTTATGTAGTCGACTAAGTCTTTCCACAGATACATATCAACGTTCTATTTCTTGACTATTAGCAGAATTAGTCGACTTACCTATACTGCTAGCCGACTAATCCATGTTGTAGTCGACTTATCCTTTTTGCTGGTCGACTAATTATAGTTTCCAGAAACTTATCATCCGTATCAGTCTTGATGTAGTCGACTTGCTTCCTTGACTAGTCGACTAACCCAGGCAAAATGTCATATCCTAGTCGACTACCCTCCATACCCTAGTCGACTTATAACAGTTTCTGGCTGTTAAACAGTTATTGTTATTCTGGTATTTATCCAACGTTCTGATATTCAAATTTGACTTGATAACTTCCCTAACTGACCATTGATTTCAGCTATAAATAGGGATGTTGTCCTAGAATGTTTAACACCAATTCAAATGATTAGTTTTCTGTCCAAACTCTGTTGAAAAATTCTGTTTTCCAGAAAACTAGTTTCCACTTTCATTTCTTCACACAATTCTACTCCTATTGTGAAGAATTCTGAGAGTTCACCTATAAGAGTCCTTGTTCATGATCACATACAAGTTTCAAGGCTTATAGGATATTTTGTAATCACTCAAAGAGAAGAATTGTATAAGGTTATCTTCTTGGTGTTGAGAAGAGGTGTACAAGGAAATTATCTTCTTGGTGTAGAGAAGAGTTGTACGGATTTGGCAAAGGTTATTTTGTCAAGTGGTGTACAAGGATTTGATTTTTGGGTGTACAAAATCAGGAAAAGAAAAATCTCAAGCAGGTTGCTTGGGGACTGGATGTAGGTCACGAGGACCGAATCAGGATAAAATCTCTTGTGTTTGCATTTGCATATTTTCTGAGATTTATTTTCTTTCTTGCAAGTTATTTTATTTAACGTTATTCATCTTTATTTTAGTGTTTGTGTTGACATAATTTTTAGATCCTACAATTGGTATCAGAGCATGACATACACTATCAACACCCTGCATACCTGCTCAACACCCTACATACAAGGATGGCAACGGAGTTTCCTTCATCACAATTCAGAGAAGGACATTCTACACAACGTCCACTATTATTTGATGGATCAAATTACAACTACTAGAAGTGTAGAATGAAGATCTACTTGCAGTCACTTAACTATGAACTCTGGAACATAGTAGAAGCACCATACACCAAGCCGACCATAAATTACAGTGCATGGAATGATGAACAAAAGAAGTCTGCAAACCTTGATGCCAAAACAATAAATGCGCTTTTCTGTGCCTTGAACAAAGAAGAATTCAATTGCGTGTCAACGGCCAGATCTGCAAATCAAATATGGCAGATTTTACAGGTAACCCATGAAGGTACAAATAAGGTTAAAGAGTCTAAAATTTCTGTTCTTTTTCATAGGTTTGAATTCTTCAAAATGAAGGAGAACGAAACAATTTCAGAAATGGTTACAAGATTCACGGACATTACAAATTCCCTCATAGCCCTTGGAAAGGAATACACTCAAGTTGAAAAAGTTAGAAAGGTTCTTCGTGCACTCACATCAGATTGGGAAAAAAATCACTACAATAGAACAAGCAAATGATCTCTCAACAATATCATTAGAAAACCATATTGGTATTTTAATGGCATATGAAGTGCAACTTGAAGATTGGAAGAAAGATGAACAACAACTTCAATCAAAGAAGAAAGTACTTGCCTTCCATACATCCTCAGATATGAATGATTCAGATGATGATGAAGAGGAGATGGCAATGCTCTCAAGAAAATTCAGAAAGTTCTTGAAGCAAGGTAAGTTTAATCCTACATGTTTTAATTGTAATAAAACATGACATAGATGAAGGATTGCCCATTGCTAAAAAATAAAGAAAAATTCAAGCAAAAAGTTAAAAAAGAAGAAAGATTATCAAGCATCATGGGAGAATAGTGATTTATCTTCCTCAGATGAAGAAGAAGCCACTGAGCATGCCAATGTTTGTTTTATGGCTTAAGAAGAAGATGAGGTACAATATACTGAACTGTTAGATGCATTTCATGAATTATATGATAATCTTAAGAATGAAAAGGTTAAGAATAAACTTTTAACAAAGGAACATGAAAGAGTCAACAAAGAAACTTCTATTTATATTTCTCAAATTTCTTCTGTAAATTCTCAAAAGGATGACTTTGAAAAGTTATATTATCTTTAAAAAGGGATAATGAGAATTTCTTAAAAGAGAATGCTTTACTTCAAAAAGAAACTATTTCTTTAAGTTCTAGAATATCTATTTTAGATAAAGAAATGATCAGTTTCAAAATTATGTATGAAGAAATTTTGAAAAATGTGACAAAATTTAATAAAGAAAAAGAAAATCTAAATGATTCATTATCTTATCAAAAGATTTCAAATAATCATTTTGGTATTGGATTTTCAAAAGATAAGTTTGAAAAATCTATACATGTTGGTCTTGGATTTTCAAAACAAAAATCTACACATGTTTATGAAAAAAGAATCATAATCTATATAGTTCTTTTGTGAAAAGAAATGCTGATATTATTTCAAAAAGAATTAAGAACAAATATATATGGATTCCTAAAAGTTTAAGTATTGTAGATAAAAATACTTATATTGCATCATAAATACATCATGTATGTAATTCTTGTGATTATGTTTATACTAACAAATGGAAACCAAATTCAAATTGGGTTTGGATTCCAGAAGGTTAATGTTTTTGATCATGTTATGATAGGTACCATTTAAAATGTTTATCTTATAGGTACCTTACATGAAAAAGTGATTTCTTGATGATAGAAAATTTCAAAAATATAATGTATCATATTATATATGTCATGATATATGTTTTGCAGGGGGAGAACACTTGTTTTCTATATTTGTTATAACATGTTCTATGCAGGGAGAGAACAATTTTTTGTTATAACATGTTCTCTGCAGGGGGAGATATATGCACACAACTTGTCATCATCAAAAAGGAGGAGAATGTTGGAACTTTAATTTTGATGATAACATTTGTGATGCAGATACATTGGAGCTCTATTTCAAAAGCTAATGATGAGTTCTAAGTACTCAAGACTACTCAAGGATATTGGCTATTTTTGTGTATTTTTATAGAATGTTAAAAGCCTTGAACACACACACAATTTAGTCATATAGTCGACTTATACCCAAGTCTAGTCGACTTATATATCATATAGTCGACTTACTCCTTTATGTAGTCGACTAAGTCTTTTCACAGTTACATATCAACTTTCTATTTCTTGACTGTTAGCAGTATTAGTCGACTTACCTACACTGCTAGTCGACTAATCCATGTTGTAGTCGACTTATCCTTTCTGCTGGTCGACTAATTATACTTTCCAGAAACTTATCATCCGTATCAGTCTTGATGTAGTCGATTTGCTTCCTTGACTAGTCGACTAACCCAGGAAAAATGTCATATCCTAGTCGACTACCCTCCAAACCCTAGTCAACTTATAATAATTTCTGACTGTTAAACAGTTATTGTTATTCTAGTGTTTATCTAACATTCTGATATTCAAATTTGACTTGATAACTTCCCTAACTGACCGTTAGTTTTAGCTATAAATAGGGATGTTGTCTTAGGATGTTTAACACTAATTCAAATGATTAGTTTTCTGTCCAAACTCTGTTGAAAAATTCTGTTTTCCATAAAACTGGTTTCCACTTTCATTTCTTCATAGAATTCCAATCCTATTGTGAAGAATTCTGAGAGTTCACCTATAAGACTCCTTGTTCACGATCACATACAAGTTTCAAGGCTTATAGGATATTTTGTAATCACTCAAAGAGAAGAATTGTACAAGGTTATCTTCTTGGTGTTGAGAAGAGGTGTACAAGAAAATTATCTTCTTGGTGTAGAGAAGAGTTGTACGGATTTGGCAAAGGTTGTTTTGTCAAGTGGTGTATAAGGAGTTGATTTTGGGTGTACAAAATCAGGATAAGAAAAATCTCAAGCAGGTTACTTGGGGACTGGATGTAGGTCACGAGGACCGAACCAGGATAAAATCTCTTGTGTTTGCGTTTGCATATTTTCTGAGATTTATTTCCTTTCTGGCAAGTTATTTTATTTAATGTTATTCATCTTTATTTTAGTGTTTGTGTTGACATAATTTTTAGATCCTACATCAGTACCAAGTACTTAATATGTCGGTGTCAGGTAAGTTGTATATAGTGCCATAATAACATATGTCAACTCGCATAACAATGCATCATGTATTAAAAAGCAGGATAACAATTATTAGGCATGTAACGATGGTAACAAGATATTCACATATCAATATATCATGCAATAGACATTAAAATAGAAATCACTAGGTATGAAATGATGATAGCAAAGCACTCGTCTAAAATCGGAACGCAATACCGAGTTAGAATCTGAGAAATCCGCGAACACGTGCGTACATGCTACCAATCCATATAATATATATATATATATATTAGAGAGAGAATGAGAGAGGAGATTTAGTTAGAGAGAGGAGAGAGGGGGTGTGTGCTGGATAAGGAGAGGGGGTAAATAGGGAATTAAAAGAGAGGGCAAAAGTGGAAAGAAAGGAAAAGGAAAAGAAGAAAAGAAAGAAAGAAGGAAAGAAAGAAAAGAAAGAAGTGAAGAAAGGAGAGAAGAAGGGGGAGAGATGGTGGTCGCGGGGGTTCTGGACATCGCCAGCGGCCGGAGGGGCAGCGGCGCTGCTGGAGGGGGGCGGCGCAGCTTGGGCCGGGGGGAGGAAGAGGTGGGTTTGGGTGTTGGTTTGTTGGTAATATTATTGTTGATGTTGTTGATGGTGTTGTTGATGAGGGGGTGGTGGTGGTTGATGGAGTTGTGGTGGCGTAGGGAGTTAGAGAAGGAGGTGGAGATGGTGTTTGGGTGATGAGAGTGGAGAATTTAGGGGATTTGATGGTGAATTTTGGAGAAGGAAGGTAATGGTGGGTTTTTAGGAAAATTGAAGAAGATGGGTGGAGTTTGAAGAGAAGGGAAGTGGGGAAGAGAATAGGAGGGTTTTGGGGGAGGGGCGGCGCCGGCCAAGGGGCGGCGGCACTGGGGTGGTGCTGGTGGAGGCGGTGGCCATCAAGGAGAAGAGAGAGAGAGAGAGTGTGTGTTGGTGGGAGAGAAGGAGAAATGGAGAAAAATGGGAAGAAGGAAAGAAAGAAGGGGAAAATAAAGAGAAGGAGAGGGAGAGGGGGAGTATGAGGAAGAAGCGGGGGGAGGGGGAGGGGGCTGGTGTTGGTCGTGGTTGGCAGGGGATGGGAGTGCCAGGGAGCAAGTAGGGGAAAGAAAGGAAGAAAGAGAAAACTGGAAAAGAAAAGAAAAAAAGGAAAAGAAAGAAAAGATGGAAAAAGAAAAGAAAGTGTAAAATAGGTAAAAAAAAATATATTATTAAATGATAAATAAGTAGAATAAAATAGGAGAATTAAGTAATCGAGAAGAGAAGGAAAAAGTTAGAAAAGAAAATAATTGGAAAGTAATATTATTATTTAAATTGGGTAAAAATCGACTATTTCAGAAACGTTCCCAAAAATTCTCAAAAAAATTAAAAATATTATTTTAAGATGCTTGGTGAAATTGGATTCAAGAAATTCAATATAGTTTTCAAATTAAAAATTCTGAAATCTTCCGGCGATACTAGTCGACACCAAAATCGGTCAAATTTTGATAAATTCATAAAAGTCTCAAAAAATGTATTTAGATAGAAAATAAGATTCTAAGAAGTAATGTGAAAGCTGTTTCTAAAAATTCAATTCCGTTTGAAAACTAAAAATTCAGGAATCAGTCAGCGATACCGATTAACACCGGTTTGGAAGATTTTGCAGAATAATTCTGAAAATTTCAGAAAATCATGAAAAAACTAAAATATTGGAAAACATTGTTTGAAACTGAAATTAGTCAAATTGGACTATCAGAAAGGTCAAATCAGGCAGTATGCTGGTATCAGGTTCCTGGTCCAGGTCAGGGCTGACTCTAGGTCCGAGAATCCTATTTCGATACCAAATAATATAAGCAATCACAACCCAAAAATAAATACTGGGAGAAAATTGAAACAATACGGTTGAAAATTTGGGACACGTATCTGTGTATGCATCCCGGAACGGGGTACTACATATAGCCTCACAACGGATCCCTGGCATTCACAATTCTTGTGCTATGTGAACTTGCCATATGGTATTCGAATGAAAGTTCTTCCCCAATTACCTTACGTTACACTGTAAAAACTTGAACATCACCCCATCAAGATCCGATTTAAGGCGAGATTGGGGTGAGAAACAAGTGCACGATCAGTATCGATAAGGATGAGTGGGTAATCTCTAACTTATAAAATAAAGTAAGGTTAGTGATTGAGAAATTAAATGATTAAAAATAGAGTTCAGAATTCTTCTCAATGCGAATCCGCTGTAGCAAGGGCTCGAGCGGGTCGTGATCCTCAGGGAAGGATGCGATGCAAGCTTTTCGGCTGATTCCTCGTATGCTTCAAGTAAACACGGAAGAGATTAGAATTGAAGAGAATATGGATTGAGAAGCATGGTTTTACTGATCTACTACCACAACCCACTATGCAAGTCCTGGATGTTGAATTTCATCTTGAGATAAATGTGATTTACCCTAGGTTATTAAGATTGATTCAAGCAAGAAAATACGATACCAGATTATAACTAAGTTACATTATTAAAAACTAAACAATTTTCATCCTAACTTCTAAGTACAGCTTAAGAAAAGAGAAATCTTAACTTTAGGCCGTCTTAGTTCTTAAGCATGAAGTCATGATAAGTCCTTTAAATGTGCAACCTAGATTAATAGATCTAGTTATCAGTTTAATCTTCAAGAAAAACAATTATTAAACCTAGGGTTTCTAATGGATAGTCATCAATCAATTCAAATCCTACTTGCCCTAGGGTTGCTTAAGTGATCAGCAAACCATACAAAGAATTAGTTAGACTTCATCTTTCTTTTTTTATAATTATTTATTTTTTTTATTCTTTTATTTTTAATTAGAAGAAAAGAAGAAGAAAGAAAACACGAAATCACAGATTGAAAGCAAAGAGAATAATCACAGAGAAAATAAAATAAAAAGTAGCAAGAATAAATGTGCCAAAGAAGGTAACCTTTATTGCAGATTTAGATCTCCAAGTACAAGACTCCTTCTTCTTCCACAACGAGCATGAATAAAAATTACAACTTTGGCAGAAATTTAAAAGAAGCTAAAGAAAAACCCTAGATCGCCTCTGGATCCCCTTTACGTTGCGAATACACAGATATTTATAGGGCAGAAAACCACAGAGTCCTGGATAAACATCACCACCAAAATTGGTCCAGGGATAAGATCGTATTGCCGCGGATCCGCGGCTTTTGCCGCGGGTCCGCGGCAATCTGGTGGCTTCTGGCCACGCGCTTTGGCGCGTGGCCTCTCCTGGTCCGTCCATGGGGGCGCCTGCTTCTGGAAGGTGGATCCTGGCCTTTTGAATCTAGATTTTCGTGATAACTTGGTGATCAAGTTATCCCTAATCTAGATTTCTTCAAATTTCCTTTCCACGAATTTCCTTCCTATCTTGGCTTTTTATCCTTATCCCGCAGGTGTTTAGGGTTTGATAGAAGTCTATCCAACCCTAATTTCTGATATTTGCAATTTTTATCCCTTGTATTTGCATTTTGAATTTCTGTATTTGCGCTTCTTCACCTGGCTTCAAACATGGGCTTGGATCTTGGGCTTTTGGGCTCTTTAGACTTTATTTCTTTATTAATTTGATAATTCGAGGCCTGCACATATTAAATAAAGAATTATTAATAAATGTGCATTATAATATGAATAAATGTGCTAATGCGATGGTATATATGATGACAATGATGCATTTTTCACTACCTATCACACCCCCACACTTATCTTTTTGCTCGTCCTCGAGTAAAAATCAAAAAGAAAGAGAAAAATCTAATCTAGCTAACTCACTTTCGTAGGAATCACGGTTGCACTTAGCATGTGCAACAAGCCGTTAAACCCCTAGGTTACCCTAGAGGACGAGTGTTGTCTCGTGAGGGTTTTCAGCGGATTACACCCACAAAATCCATAAAAAGGAGGTATTTGAATTATATTTGAAGAGACTAAGTAGTCTATAAGTTTTTAGGATCCTCATTTTTATTCATTCCTCAAACCTAGTCTTAATAAAGTCAATTGTTGTCCATTTTAGGTAAGAATTAAAATTGAATTCTAATATAGTCTTTTTCGTTACCGAAAATCATATGCATCCTTTTGTTTCTACTAGGAACTCCTTAACTTGGACTCTCATGCCTCTTTATTATTTTTATAACATCATCTAATTTTCTTTCGTATAAGTATCAAGGCTTCTTGAGGCCCTAATACCTAACTAATTGACTTATTAGATGTGTTAATATATATTTTTTTTTGGCATGTATAACTCATCTAATTTTCTTTCGTATAAGTATCAAGGCTTCTTGAGGCCCTAATACCTAACTAATTGATTATTAGATGTGTTAGTACATATAAGTAATTTTTCCTTAGTTCCCTCGGACTTTCTAATCCACCCATGTAGCGAACTTAAAGTCGGTGACTCCCAAACCGGTCGGTCTTAGGGCACCAGGTGAGAAAACACCCCGCGGACTCAAATTCAAGTGAACTAGGCCACAAAACTAAGGTATTATATTTTTTTTTTTATTTTTATTTTTTCATTCACCTTTAGGCGTGAATACTTATGCTTCTTGAGGCACATGTATCCAGCTTTATTAGTGATTTTTTTCTTTTTTTTTTTTTTATATATGAGGCACAAGGGTCTTTGTCTTAGAATCCTAGATATGCATTAGGTATGCAATATTCATTAAGGTAAAAATCAAGACTAATTATTTATTCAATTTCTCCTCCTATACCTAAAATTTAAACAATTTATTTATTTTGACCAAGTTTTTAGAAATCCTAATCATGATTTTCCTAATCCTTAAAACCAACTTAGAATTCTTTCAAAAAATAAGTCAAAATATTTCCTTTTTATAACATTTTTTTTTTTGTTTTTAATATTTATTAGCAATTTTTTTTTATTTTTTTTTATTTTTGTGTTTTATATTTTTTTTTTTTTTTAAATGTTAGAACAAATAAAGAGAAATTTTTTTTTTTTTTTTTTTTTTTTTTTTTTTTTAATCTTTTCTATGTTAGTAAACCCTCCCCCACACTTATCTCATGCATTGTCCTCAATGTATGAAATGCATGAATGCATGAAGAAAAATGTAAAGAGAGGCAAAGAATAATAGTATACCATAATATGTACAACACATGTATCACTCTCACCTAGAGCTGCTTAGGATTCATCCCTCTAGCTCGTTTCCCATCATTCCAATGGGTTCTCTTTATAAGGCACAATGGGGAGACCAACATTTTTGTTTTAAAATTCTCTCCCCCAGTTTCATCTTCTTTAGGCTCTTCCTCATCATATGTCCACCTCCATTATTCAAAAATTCATCATACCTTTCAGTTGGAACTTCCTTGCCGAGAAATTCTAGCTCAGTTCCGTACATCTCCTCAAAACTTAAATCAACACTTTTTCCTGGAAGTGAATAATTAACCAACATCTCCTTAATCGGTGTATCTAAACATAGGAGTTCTTCTTCAAAGAGACTTTCAAAAGTTAAGTCAATCGGAGTTTCTTGAACTATATTCTCATGCGATATTTCAGTGCTTGGCTCTTTGAAGATACTTAGATCAAATCTTCGTTTTTTAAATGGAACTTTAAAATTATAATCATCAACATGTGTCATCTTATCACTCAAATCGCACTTATCCTCAAATAACTTGTCAAGAAATAGAGACTCATTTTCACTTTCTTTTTCACAAATGTTCTCGATGAAGTTCACCTCAAATGTTTGGTCTTTAATCTTACGAGATTGGTTTTCCAGGTTGAAGACATTGACCTCTTTAGTCATGTTTCCAAAAGTCAACCTCATGGATCCATTCCTACAATTTATGATCGCATTTGCAGTTGCAAGGAACGGACGCCCTAGGATAACGGGAGTTTGAGACCGAAGAGTGGATACAGGTTCGGTCTCCAGAACAACAAAATCTACTGGGTAGATAAACTCCCCAACTTGGACGAGCACATCGGTAATTTCTCCTTTGGGAATTTTTATGGATCGGTCAGCCAATTGGATTGTAACCTTAGTCGGACTAAGTTCGCCCAACCCAAGTTGTTGGTAAACTGAGAAGGGGAGTAAGTTGATACTTGCTCCCAAATCAAGAAGTGCATGCTTAATTGCAGTTTGACCTATTGTGCAAGAGATGGTGGGGCAACCAGGGTCCTTATACTTGACAGGGATCTGGTTAGACAATAGCTCACTAATGTTAGTGGCTAGAAAAACCTTCTTGGGCACATTAGTCTTTCTCTTCTTTGTGCACATGTCCTTAATAAACTTGGCATACTTAGGGACTTGTTGAATTGCATCAAGAAGAGGTATATTGATCTTAACTTGATTAAAAATCTCTCGTACCTTATCCATTTGTGCACATTGCTTATCTTTAAGCCTATTTGGGTAGGGTGCGATGGGCTTGTGCATATCTTCGGCTGACTTGTCTTTTTCGTGTTGTTGGCATTAAGTTGGGGTGGAGTGGGATCAGGCAAGCTGAATGCTTGTTTAGAACTTGATGGTGTTGATACTTGGTTATCAACTTGTTTTCCCGACCGCAATGTATGAATCGCATTGCACTGACTCATATGATTCTCTTCAGCCCAGTGAGCTTGACTAGAGTTCCTAGGGTTTGGGAATGGTTGACTAGGTAGAGTACCCTTTTGCCTTTCTTGCTGATTCATTTGCATCTCTATCCTAGTCAAGACTTGAGCCAGCGTGTCATTGCTTTTAACGATAGTGTCCACCTTTCTTTCCAGATTGGAGAGCCTTGTTTCCATTTGTGAATATTGGAAAGAGGGTGGAGGATTTTGATAGGGCGGATTTTGGAAATTGTTGGAGAATTTGGGCCTAGTTTGATCATTGTTACTTTGGCCCCATGACAAATTGGGATGGTTTCTCCAACCGGGATTGTAGGTGGGCGAATATGGATTGTTGGCGGGCAGATTGTTGGCGGGCCTTGTGAAGGCTGCACTCGTATGTTCGGGCAAGCATTGATGCGCGATGAAGACAGGACATTCCTCGAACACATGGTTCCTATCTTGACAATAAGTACAGCCCGCCGAAGATGTTGGGCTGACTTGGTTCACAGAAACTGGCTCCTTAGTTTCAAGAGCTTCTAGTCTACGCATAACAGCAGCTAACTTAGCATCTTGTGCTATGTTGGCCTCAATGGAATGAATACCTCCTTTTGAAGAAGTGGGGTCATTAGTCCTAGATTTCTCAGGAGTAGGGTCCCACTGGATGGCTTTTTCAGCTAAGTCCTCAAACAATGACCATCCTTCATTTTCATTCTTTTCCAGAAATCCTCCTTGACACATGGATTCTAACAATGTCTTAGTAGAATAATCTAATCCATCATATATGACTTGGCAAAGTCGCCATTTCTCTACCCCATGATGGGGACATTGGGCAAGGAGGTCCTTAAACCGCTCGAAGTATTTCCAAAAAGGCTCATTGGCTGTTTGCTTAAACTGTAGGATATTCTTCCTAATCAGTGCAGTCTTGTGAACGGGATAAAATTTCTTCAAGAAGGCCTTGACGAAACTGTCCCAAGTGTCTATAGAACCAACCTCTAGACTGTAGAGCCATTTCTTTGCTAAATCTTTCAAAGCAAAGGGGACAAACCTAAGCTTAATGGCATCTTTTCCCAACTTAGGCATATTTATCATTAAACATACTTCCTCAAATTCCCTTATGAAGAAGTATGCATCCTCTGATTCAAGTCCATGAAACTTAGGAAGGGTGTTGATATATTGTGGCTTAAGCTCAAATGGGTCAACACCTTCATTACTCAGTTTGATGCAAGAAGGAATAGAGGTTCTAAGGGGATAGAACCTATCTTGGAGAGATGGCGGTTGAGCCATGAGAGAGTCGGGCTTGAGCTCGGGTGGTGAACTAGTTCTAGTTAGCCTGGATGTGAGTGGGTCTCTCGACCAAGCGGTCATGCACAATCAGCAAACAAGTTCACCCAATCAATCAAAAAGAAAAGAAAAACAAACAAAAATCCTATTCTAGGGTTATCCTTGACCTAGACGACTCCTAACTTTAGACTGTCCTTAGGAGGTCTATTGTCGACGTCAACCACGAGCTAATCGGCCAGTTCAGGGCAAGACCGGTGGGAGGTTTTCCGTCAGAGACGTTCCTTAATTAAATAACCACCGTTCTTCGGGCTTTCGGCCCTCAATCCCTTCGCTAGACACCGATTTTGCAAGGGTTAATTTCGAACAACTTTCCTTCTTCGGTCAATCTCCTATTGAGTCCGAGTTATCTTAGGGCCAACGTCTAGTCAAGTTTTAATTAGGGTTAGGGTTGTGAGTGTGACTGGTATGATTTGTGGGCCAAGGAAGGGTGATGAAATCCCCACCTTATCTTTGTTATGGGTTATGCCCTTAAAATGGATTAGTGTACGTGTAAAGCGGTAGAAAAGTAATCACTCAAGAAAGCGGTAAACAAACAAGAGTGCTTCCTAATCTATATGCTATGCAGAACGTACCTTGTCGCCAGCACTCTTCAACAGAATTAAAGAATTAAAATAGACACGTGCCCTAATATGCAAGAGTCTAAAAATATTTTTTTTTTTATTTTTCCAACAAATAGGTTAATGTTAATTATTAACAGATGCAGAGTGATCACAGAGATAAAATAACACAGCAGAAAATAGAATTTTTGCACTGCAGAGCAACCTGCAGAAAAATCTGTAAGTAGTGCACTACAAGTGCCGCGGAGGCGCGGCTTTTGCCGCGTTTCTGCGGCAAACTTGTAGGTCCAAGTGCTCTGCCTTCGAGGGCAGAGGCACTGGATAGCAATATGTGTCTTCTGCTATTCTGTTTCTGCTTCCTGTTCTCTGTACCTGCAACAGAAGAGAAAGAATGATTAGAACGAGAAATCGTGCCGTTCCTTCCCCGGCAACGGCGCCAAAATTTGATTGAGAAATTAAATGATTAAAAATAGAGTTCAGAATTCTTCTCAATGCGAATCCGCTGTAGCAAGGGCTCGAGCGGGTCGTGATCCTCAGGGAAGGATGCGATGCAAGCTTTTCGGCTGATTCCTCGTATGCTTCAAGTAAACACGGAAGAGATTAGAATTGAAGAGAATATGGATTGAGAAGCATGGTTTTACTGATCTACTACCACAACCCACTATGCAAGTCCTGGATGTTGAATTTCATCTTGAGATAAATGTGATTTACCCTAGGTTATTAAGATTGATTCAAGCAAGAAATACGATACCAGATTATAACTAAGTTACATTATTAAAAACTAAACAATTTTCATCCTAACTTCTAAGTACAGCTTAAGAAAAGAGAAATCTTAACTTTAGGCCGTCTTAGTTCTTAAGCATGAAGTCATGATAAGTCCTTTAAATGTGCAACCTAGATTAATAGATCTAGTTATCAGTTTAATCTTCAAGAAAAACAATTATTAAACCTAGGGTTTCTAATGGATAGTCATCAATCAATTCAAATCCTACTTGCCCTAGGGTTGCTTAAGTGATCAGCAAACCATACAAAGAATTAGTTAGACTTCATCTTTCTTTTTTTTATAATTATTTATTTTTTTTATTCTTTTATTTTTAATTAGAAGAAAAGAAGAAGAAAGAAAACACGAAATCACAGATTGAAAGCAAAGAGAATAATCACAGAGAAAATAAAATAAAAAGTAGCAAGAATTAAATGTGCCAAAGAAGGTAACCTTTATTGCAGATTTAGATCTCCAAGTACAAGACTCCTTCTTCTTCCACAACGAGCATGAATAAAAATTACAACTTTGGCAGAAATTTAAAAGAAGCTAAAGAAAAACCCTAGATCGCCTCTGGATCCCCTTTACGTTGCGAATACACAGATATTTATAGGGCAGAAAACCACAGAGTCCTGGATAAACATCACCACCAAAATTGGTCCAGGGATAAGATCGTATTGCCGCGGATCCGCGGCTTTTGCCGCGGGTCCGCGGCAATCTGGTGGCTTCTGGCCACGCGCTTTGGCGCGTGGCCTCTCCTGGTCCGTCCATGGGGGCGCCTGCTTCTGGAAGGTGGATCCTGGCCTTTTGAATCTAGATTTTCGTGATAACTTGGTGATCAAGTTATCCCTAATCTAGATTTCTTCAAATTTCCTTTCCACGAATTTCCTTCCTATCTTGGCTTTTTATCCTTATCCCGCAGGTGTTTAGGGTTTGATAGAAGTCTATCCAACCCTAATTTCTGATATTTGCAATTTTTATCCCTTGTATTTGCATTTTGAATTTCTGTATTTGCGCTTCTTCACCTGGCTTCAAACATGGGCTTGGATCTTGGGCTTTTGGGCTCTTTAGACTTTATTTCTTTATTAATTTGATAATTCGAGGCCTGCACATATTAAATAAAGAATTATTAATAAATGTGCATTATAATATGAATAAATGTGCTAATGCGATGGTATATATGATGACAATGATGCATTTTTCACTACCTATCAGTTAGTACATCAATAGATCATCAATAACACATAGTTAAGCATGAAACATGAGAATTAGCTTGCATGTTAGTATGTTAGATTTAGAACTCTTCATCGTAAGCCATCCATAGCTCTGGTTTGCACAAGGCTTATTGTGATGTTCAATGATTCATGTGGGTTATAAATCAAGTAATTAGAAATTAGTGGGTTAGTAGTTAGTTATCTATGCAATAAAGAAGTTAGCTAGACATGGAATGAAAGAGCAAGAAAGTAGACATTTTTACACTAATTGCAAGGAAGAAAAGCATGTAAAAGAACAAGAAAGCTAGAGAAAGAAGAAGCAAGCTTGTATTGATTTGTCACTGATCAATTACAGAACATTCACTCTCTTTCTATTTTCTGGACTAAATTAAGAGAAATAAAATTACAAAAGGATCTAAGGAAAAAATCTAGAGAGAAAATGCTCTAAAATTCCTAACTCCCCTCCTTTGATAACCATGGGATATTTCTAGCCTCAAAATCATAGGTCCAATCAATCGAGGCTGCAGATGAAATCGCTGAGCCCACAGCTCTGATCCTGCTGTGGTTTCGTGATTTTTTTGCCGCGAAAGCATGGCAAAGATGCGACTATAAGGTGACCGGCAAAAAGCATATACAAATATAAGTAAAGGAGTGTGGGTTGATGTTACTGCTTTTGCGATTCTTCCATAGTAGCGAAGTGGCTATACGGGTCGTATCCATAAGGAGGGAGAGCGATGAAAGCTTGATGCGATTTCTTTGTTCAAGAAAAGAGAAAGTTCTTTAATTCAAATAAAGAATTGAAAAATAAAAACAAGTTGGTTTCAAAAATTATTTTAGAATGATTTGGTGGTTTGTGAAATTGAGTTTTCTTAATGGTAAAAACGCATGGCTAACTTTCTACTAAGTGCTCCCACTAATCCCTAACTTCTTGAAGTTGTAGCCTCACGATGGATCATAGGCGAGTATAACCTTTATGCATAGGAACTATTCACGTTGGGACCGAATGAAAGTCCTTCCTTTAACTTATCTTCACACGGTAAAACTTGGACATTCCCTTATCAAGATCCAATAAAAGGCGAGAATAAGGGAAGACACAAGTGCACTAATGGTATCGGCAAAGTTAAAAGGAAAATATCTAGCTTACAAAAATAAGTAAAGTATACAATCTATAGATCATCAAAAACCCGTTTAGCATGAAATATAAGAAAGCAAATACTTGTATGTAAGTTAGAGTTAGAACCGTCGTCTTAAGATATCATAACTCTTGTTTGCATAAGGCTTTTTTGACACTATTGACTCAATTGGGTTTATCAATCAAGTTGTTAGAGATTAGTGGGTTAGTAGTTAGTTAGCCATGCAATGGAAGAGTTAGTTAGACATGGTAGTAAAAGAAACAACAAAAGAAAAGAAGTAAGGAGAAAGGGAGTTACACTAAAGCAAGAAAGTAAAAGCAAATGAAAAACACAAGTAAATCGAAAGAAGAAAGAGAAGTATTACTTGTATTAGATGGCCACCTTCAAATACAACTTTTACACACTCTCTCTTTCACTCTAATGGCTAAACTAAAACTAGAAGAAGAAGGAAACAACAACAACTACAACTCCTAAAACAATATAACAACTACTTGCTAAAGCTCTGGATATCTCCTCTGTGCAAACCCAAGGGGGTATTTAAAGGCACCAGGGGAAAGGGGGCCAGGGGGACAACCCCTGGCCCAAAGCACTAGCGTGGCCGCGCCCGTACGGCCGTGGAAACGCGGCCCGGGCCGCGTTTCCACGTCCCTGCCAGGGCGGTGTGTGCATGGCTTCGGGCAGCATGTCGTCCCTTCAGTCTCCTGTCAGCTGGGTCTTCTGGATTCTGAATTTGATGCCCTGAGCTGACAAAATCTCCTCCCTAAGGTCAATGGCTACTTGATAGGCCTTTAATCTCCCATTAAATGGTTATTTAGGGTCTTCTTCTTCATGTGCACACCATGGACCTAGGATCAAGAAAGCAAAGCTTTATTAGCAGAATTTTATATCAAATAAATATGCGAATGTGATAAAAATTATGCAAAACTAAAGGCTAATCATACTCCCACACTTTTTTTTTTGCTCGTCCCGAGCAAAACAAAAATAAGAAAATTATTACACCACTTTCGCAGGTGACGCGATTGCACTGAGCATGTGCAACAAGCTTTTAAACCTCTAGGTTTCCCCTAGAGGAGGAGTGTTGTCTCCTGAGGGTTTTCAGCGGATTGCACCCACAAAATCTAGTAATTGAAAAAATATTTAGTTGTTAGCAAACCTCTTTCAAGAAAAAGAACTTTCAGTCATCTAAGTAATAAATGACCGAATTATGTAAGAATTAGGTTCAACCCTCACAAATCCTCCTATACTTTATCCTTCATAAAAGAAGAAATTATGGTTTTTCTTTGAGTTCAGAAAGGCTCTTGTACTTTTAACTCATTCTGTTTATTTTACTTTAGATAGATATGCATAATGTGTAAGTGTGATGTGCTTAGGATTTTTCAACTCAACTGTAATTTTAATTTTATTAATGTTCATCTATATGTTTATTCTTGGTTTCATTAGGCTTTCTAGTTTACTCATGTAACACATATCAAACTGATGACTCCCAAACCAGATGGTTTTAGGGCACCAGGTGGAAAAATACCCATCAGGTTAAATATGCAAGTAGAGTAGGCCACGGAATCAAGATTTACTTATGTATATATTTTTGGCGTGAGTAATCATGCTTCTTGAGGCATAATTATCCAGCTTTTTTTTTGAAAGAGTTGTGTCTCTAAATCCTAAGCATTTGTGTGTGGTTTATGCATATTCTACTAAGGCTAAATAAAAGATATGAGTTATTTTTCTTATTCCTCCCAACTCTTAGTCAAACCAATGTTTCATTTTTATTTAGGCTAAAATAAAGATTCCTTAATAAGGTTCCCTTAATTCCTATAACCTTTTGGTATTTTTATAAAGAGTATGAAAATTCCTTTTTTATTCTCGAGATTTTTTTAAAGTAAAAAAGAAAAAAGAAAAAGTGAAAGTGTTAGCACCCTCCCACACCTATCTAATGCACTGTCCTCAATGAATGTCATGTAAATGCAAAGGCTATTATAGGGTGAAGAAATGATGTTACCGCATTCGTCGACTCGGGCCAGCCAAGTGCGAATAGGCGAAAGAAATGTCAAAAACATAGAAGGCGTAAGCATATAAACAATAAGTATTTTTTTTCAGTTGCGGTATGGATGACTGTGGTTAGGTGTATGATAGGGCAAAAAGAGTCAGCACACTATCAGCCTATGATGCAGGCTCAGTGGTTAAAAAGGTCTTCAGTCTTTGCCTGTTCACTTTGAATTCCATATTGTTCTTGGGATCTACAATAATCACAACACCGTGTGGGAAAATGGTGCGCACAATGAACGGTTCAGACAAATGAGTCTTCAACTTCCTCGCGAAAATGTGAAGCCTCGAGTTGTACAGCAGAACCTTGTCTCCCAGGGTAAAGTTTTTCCAGTGTATTGATTGAGCTTTTACCTGCAAAAAAATACAAAATTTCAGAACTTAGAGTAAAGAGTGCAAGTACTCAATACTACCGTAATGCAAGTGGCTATGCGGGTCCTAATCCATAAGGAGGGACTAGCGATGGAAGCTTTTTTAGTAAGCTCTATTCTAGGTTACAAAGAATGGTTAAAGATCTTCTTTTAGTTCTTACAATGAAAATAGAAAAAGAGTAATAGTTAAGTTAGGAAGAAAGTGATAGATAGAGAAGGTGGAGAAAATAGAAGTGGATATGTGCAAAGAAATGAAAAAGAGTGAAAGAAATTTGGAAGATTGTGGTGTTGGTAATTTACATTAAAATTAAAAGAAAAAAATTAAAAACTAAAAACATACTTATCTCTTCGGCTCCCGCTTACCTTTGACCCGTATCGACGATGTACCTTTACTTGAAGGCGAGCGAAGCTAGGCAAATGAGATCTTTCCCATTCCCGATTTATACTATGAAATGAAGGGGCGAGCTACACTATCATAAAAATGGATATCCATCACCATAAGCCATCAACGGCACTTGCAAAGATAAGGCAACTTCGAGGCTATCGATTTCATTTGGATCCACAAACACAGAAGAGGGAAGCGAAAAAAAACGAGAATAGAAAGGAGAAGAAAACTTTGATTCAATTCAATTAACAATGGAAGAAAAGATCACTTACACCGGTGTCACCTTCAGTACAAGTTTGCTCTTATTCCTCCATGAAAGTATCCTCTCCTCTCAGTTACATAAAGAAAAAAAATTACATCAAAGAAAATAAAAAAACCTAAGTTACAAACTACAAATTAGCCTAAGTTCTACTCTCTGCTTGGTCCTCCCCTATTTTGCCTTTGAGATTGCAGTTATTTATAGGAGAAATGCAGAGGTTAGAGGAGTATGAAGATAAGGAAAGCTGGCTATTTCTGAATTTGAATCCTCCTCTTATCTCCAAACTTGATTTGATGTGGATATTCAGTTCTGATCTGCAGCTTATTGGCATATTGTTTGCTAAATATAACTTATCAAATGATAGAATTAGAAATAATGATCAACTTAAGAGTTGTAACCCTTTAAGCCCTTTTTTGATCATCTTGAATCATCAGATTTGAGTTCTGGTAGCGAAAGTTATGATTCAAATACTGAAATGTATCCAGCCAGAATCTTAGTCAAATTGATTCATCTCATATGTTGATCTTCTCTCTATCCATTTATCCTTTGGATTTAGACTCTGTATTTGACGTTTTCCTCGGTTGATCTTTAGCTTTAACCACTTGATTCATCAAAAACTGAATTTAACTAACTGGATTTGGGATCATCCTCCTCTAGCCAAATAGATCTAATTAAATCTGAATTTAACTGATATTTATTTAATTTTATCCTCTTTCTCCCCATGATAATTTTCTGCAAAATAAATATTTAAGATAAGGAATTTAGCAGATTTATTACATGATAAATGTGGATATGTAATAAAGAATAATGCAATAAATGTGTGCAATCACACCCCCACACCTATCTTTTGCTCATCCTCGAGCAAAATAACAAAACTAAACTAAAAATTATTAGACCATTTTCGCAGGTCACGCAATTGCACTGAGCTTGTGCAATAAGCCGTTAAACCTCTAGGTTACCTCTAGAGGACGAGTTTTGTCTCGTGAGGGTTTTCAATGGATTGCACCCACAAAATTCATAAAGAAAGAGAAAAATGTTAATATTTTGAAAACACATTTTGAAGAAAAATATTTGAAATATTATTGTAAGATTTAAGTAATCTATAAGTTATAGGAAAATTGAATTTTTCATTCCTAAACTTAGTCTCTATTCAAAAATTTGTTATCAATCAAAGTAAGGAGTCAAATTGTGCTTCTCATCTAGTCTATTACTTTACCCTAAGTCATATGCACCTTCGTGACCGTGAAGTTTTGACTAAGGGTTCTTTAACTCTAACTCTTATGCCTTATTTATTATTTATATATATATTTATTTTATTTTTGGTGGTATTATTCCTTAGTTCTATTAGGCTTTCTAATCTACCCATGTAACGAGCCTTTAATTGGTGACTCCCAAACCAAACGGTCTTAGGGCACCGGGTGAGAAAACACCCGAAGGACTTAATGACTCGAGCAAATAAGGCCACAAAACTAAGAATTTTATTATATGAACCGCTTTTAGGCGTGAATACTTATGCTTTATGAGGCACAAATACCCAGCTTAATCAGAGGATTTTTATAGATATATGTTCTTTTTTTTTCTTTTTTTTAAATTTATCTAACCATCTTTTGCATAAATACCAAGGCTTGCTTAGGCCAAAGCACCTAGCTAATCAATAATTAGATTTGTTTATTTTCATAGACACACACACACACACACACACACACACATATATATATTATAAGGCATAAGAATCTTTATTTTTGAACCCTAAGTGTGTAAGTGTATAAAGTGCACATATTTCATTAAGGCAAAGATCAAGACTAAATTACTTTGACAAATTATCTTCCTAACCCTAAAAATCAAACGAATAATCTTATTTTGACCAAGTATAAGAAATCCTAATTATGATTATCCTATTCCTTAAAATTGACTTAATTTCTTACAAAATAATATGTCAAAATATTGTTTCTATTTTCAAAAGTTTTTTTAAAAGTAAAGAAAATGTTAATAATAATTTTTTTGTTTTTTGTTTTTTTTAAAAAAGGAAAACCTAAGTTATGTTAGAATCCTCCCCCACACCTATCTCATGCATTGTCCTCAATGTATGAATTAATGCATAGTTGCATGAAAAAGAAGAAAGGGAAGGAAAATATTATCTTAAGGTGGTGGTTCCGGTGGTGGTCTGATTGGGTCAAGCGTTGCTACCCAATCAAGATAATATGGTGGTTCACAGAATCCACCTTTATTGACCTCTTTTCTATTTACATATTTACAGTCCCCAATATGAATAGAATCATGAAATATCCTATCGTGAAACTTACTCCCTTTACATGACCAGTCCTGAAAAATCATCATGGAGTCATCATGGTCTATACCTATGTCCAACAGAAGAAGGTGATTTGAAGGAATGGTTGACTTGGACTCAAGAATGATAGGTTTAGGAACCAATACTAACTCGGAAAAATCAACTTTTGGTTCGAGAGTTAGTTTTGGGTCAAGCATTGAGACCAAGTCCAAGAATTGATATTCACATTCTTTTCCCATCAATGGAATGTGACTATCCAAAATTGGTGATTTAATTCTAAATCTATGGGTAGGGAATATATGTTGGCTCAGAAAATTGATCCAAATTGGGTAAGAATACCAGAGTCAACATAAATTCGAAAATGGGAACTGAATCACAAAGTTGGGGATCAGCTTCACATTCATGATCAAGTTCAATCTCATTAAAAATGAAAACTTGCCAATTCGTCAATGGGTTGATATTGGTCAAGTTCAAGGCTTTGTGGTGAAACTGAATCTTGGTCAAAGTCTTCAAGATACCATGATTCTTGGTTTTCATCAATATGGTTAGAAGTGTTGGGAATAATCAAAGATTGAATATGGAGAGTTTCCTTATTTCTACGCATGTTCTCCAATCTACTAATTCTTGCTTCTATCATATAGAGTGGATCATTTTGGCATTGAATCATGATTTCCATATTCTTTTCTAAGGTTGCATGCTCTCCTTGAAAAATAAAGTAAGGATCTGAGACTTGAAAATTTTGACGGGATTTTGAGTCTTGTAAAATTTGAATTCGTCGCTCAAGCTCATCTAAGGCTTCCATCCTCTTTTCCCAGTCAACTGATTCTTCTAATGGTTGTTCGGGAGAATGAGTATATGAAGTTGGATGTTGGTAGGGTAGTTGACAATATGACTCGGGAGAGTTGTATCCCCATTGACTCTGTGAAGAGTAGTGATGATTATTCCAGTCTTGTTCATAGTATTGGGACTGGGGCATGTAATGATTCGGACAAGACAAATCTGGCACACTAGGTTGGTTAAAGTTATGATATGCCCGGTTGGTAATATCTGAAAAAGAGGTCGGGGTGTAATATGGATTACCATTAAAATTGAAAAAAATATTGTTATATGCCATATCACACAGGAAATGTCAAACACAAACAAAGAAAAACAAACAAATAAGCAAACAAATAAAAGAAAGAAAAAAATTTTAAACTAAGTTAGGGTAGACCTTTGACCTAGACGACTCCTAACTGGTTAGACTGTCCACAGGAGGTATAATGTAGACTTTGATCACAAGCTAATCAGCCAGGTCAGGGCAAGATTGGTGGGAGGTATCGCGCAAAAGCGACAGACCTAATTAAGCCATACTACCAGCCTTCGGGATTTCGCCCCTCAATCCCTTTCCTTAGACACTGATTTGGCAGGAGTCAAATTCTAACACCTTCCCCCTTAAGATAATCTCCTAAGTGAGTCCGAGATATCCCTAGGGCCAACGTCTACTCAGTTTTAGTTAGGCTTGGGTTAGTAAGTGAGGAGATTGTTTGTGGGCTAAGGGAGGGTAATAACTTCCCCACGTTATCTTGTTTATAGGACAAGCCCTTAAGATTGATTGTGCAAAGTGTGCAAGATAAAGAAAAGTAACATTCAACAAGCAAATAATCACTCAAGAATGTTTCCTAAACTATATGCCATGCATATTGCTCCAGCACTCTCCAACAGTAATGTAAAATGTAAACGAATTAGACACGTGCCTAAATGCAAAGTCTAAACCATTTTTAACATTTAACAAACATCATTTTACTGTTGAGGTTAGAAAGTAGGTACAGTCAGACAAACAAGGAAATAGATAGCTACAGATATTAAACTTTGCAATACAACCAACCTGCAGAAAATACAGGTTAGTAGTTCACTCAGATTGCCACATAAATGTAGCAAATCTGAGGGCTTCTGGGCTCTGCTTTCTTAACAGAGTCCAAGGCCACTTATATGTCCACTGCAGCAAAAATTTCTTGTTGTCAAACCTGTACACCAAGAACAAAGTAGAAAATTAACCAAAAATGTAAATCTAAAAAGAGAATAACTTACCGTCCCTCCCCGGCAACGGCGCCAAAATTTGATTGTAAAATGAAAGAGCAAGGAATTACCATGTAGCTTTGGGCGAACGGGTCGTGTCTACGAGGAGGATTGCGATAGAAGCTTTTCAATGTTTTTGTTAAGTAATAAAGAATGAAGATGGTGTCTTTCTTTTAAGTTGAAAAAGAGACTGGAGAGAAGGGAGATGATTAAAAGAAAAGTTGCAAATTTAGAGAAGGCTTTGGAAAAGGTGATTTCAAAAGCTTTGAGAAGAGATTTGTTGTTTTTAATATAAGAAAAAGAAGATCTGGGCTCACTATCTCACTACTCAATGATGTGTTCTTCTTTTGAAATCCTTAGTGCCTCAACTTGATCATAGGCAAAAACATAAGATTGAGTTTAGAAAGTTTTAAGCAAAGCAAACAAGATAGTTTGAAAAAGTTAACTCTTTTCTTTAAGAAATCGTCTTGAGTTGAATATTAAATCATCAAGTAGTTCAAGTATGAGATAAAAACAACTTCAAGAGACGTTTTTAAAAGAAGTGGAAGTTTAAAATCTAAACCCATCCTCATATGCCTTCAAGAACACTTTCAAGAAGAAAGTCTTAAGTTAGGCATGCAAATGATTCATTGGGTCTTTTCATCAACACCATTCGAAAAGAAGAGGGATCGGAGAGTGGAATAACAGTGAGCCCAGAAAACTGATTTAGCTACTCATGGAAGATAAAAAATAATGCAAGTAAATAAAGCAAGACATATCGTAAAATGGAGTGGAAGAAGAGATAGCTTGATCCTTGTATTGATGTCACTTCAATCTTCAGAATACAATCACTCAATTCCTCTCTCTCACTGGTATTTGCACTGAACTACAAATTATAAAACAAAGATACAACTTCTATACTATCTAACAAAGAGCCTAAAGCCTTAAAAACAAAGAGAAAAACTAAATCTAAGTTCTGGTCCCTTTTTCTGTACAAAACCCTGCTTTTTATAGGCAAAACCCCCGAGGGAAAGGAGTGAGGAGATAAGGGGAGCAAACGCTCCCCTTATCTCCACCAACAAGCCGCGGATCCACGGCTTGGGCCGCGGATTCTCAGCCAGGATGTAGCCAATTGGCCAGGCCACATCCTGGTGGAGGATTGTCTGGCGTGGGCTTTGGCTCCCTTGTATCTTGCTGGATTCACTGTTTCAACTCCCAGATTTGACAAAACACTCTTTGATTGTTGGCTTCAACCACTTGATTTAAGAAGATTCATTTCAACCGGTTCTCAACCTCTCTGATTTGCCAAGATCTGCCCTGATTCCCTGATTTCGAATTTATTCTGAATTAAATCAGAATTTGATGGGCTTTTGGGCTCGTTTCTCTTTCCTATCCTTTAGCAATGAGCCTGCATTTTATAAAAAAAATAGGACTTATTAATATGATTTATTTAGATAATAAGCATGGTAATGTAACAATATGTATGCAATATATGTGACCGATCATACCCCCACACTTATCTTTTGCTCGCCCTCGAGCAAAATAACTAAACTATACTAAGGACTATGATTCGGCCTTGAAAAGGCCGCATTCATCGGTTCAGGGTATTGTTGCTGAGCCTGAAACACAGGACACTCAAACACATGATTCATGGCTTGACAGTAAGTACAGCCCGGAGTTGAAAATTAGTTTGGGCTGACTTGATTGACTGGACTGGTTCCTTAGTTTCTAAAGCTTCCAGTCTTCTTACTAAGTTAGCTAACTTAGTCTCATTATCTATGGATGATTCAATAGAATGGAGACCTCCTTTTGAAGAGATGGAGTTTGAGTTTCTCGAGATTTCACTAGCAGGTTCCCATTAGATGGTCTTCCTGCTAGATTCTTATATAAATCCCATCCTTCATTTTCATTCTTCTGCAAGAATCTCCCTTGGCACATACTTTCTAAGAGGGTCTTGGTAGAATAGTCTAATCCGTCATAAAGAATTTGGCATTGTCGCCATTTCTCTATTCCATGATGAGGACATTGGACAAGGAGGTCTTTAAAGTGTTCAAAGTACCTCCAAAACGGTTCACTAGGTTCTTGCTTGAATTGCATAATGTTCTTCCTAATGAGAGCGGTCTTATGAATTGGATAGAATTTCTTCAAGAAGACCTTGATGAAACCATCCCAAGATAGCTACAAAGAATGGTTCAAGATCTTATTTTAGTTCTTAAAAGGAAAATGGAAAAAGAGTTATAGTTAAGTTAGGAAGAAAGTGATAGATAGAGAAGGTGAAGAAAATGGAAGTGGATATGTACAAAGAAATGAAAAAGAGTGAAAGAAATTTGGAAGATTGTGGTGTTGGTAATTTACACTAAAATTAAAAGAAAAAAATTAAAAACTAAAAACATACTTACCACTTCGGCGCCCGCTTACCTTTGACCCGTATCGACGATGTACCTTTACTTGAAGGTGAGCGAAGCATGGCAGATGAGATCTTCCCCATTCTCGATTTACACTATGAAATGAAGGGGTGAGCTACACTATCATAGAAATGGATATCCATCACCATAAGTCATCAACGACACTTGCAAAGACAAGGAAATTTCGAGGCTATCGATTTCATTTGGATCCACAAACACAGAAGAGGGAAGGGAAAAAACTAAGAATAGAAAAGAGAAGAAAACTTTGATTCGATTCAATTAACAATGGAAGAAAAGATCACTTACACCGGTGTCACCTTCAGTACAAGTTTGCTCTATTTCTCCATGCAAATATCCTCTCCTCTCAGTTACATAAAGAAAATAAAAATTACATGAAAGAAAAAAAAACCTAAGTTACAAACTACAAATTAGCCTAAGTTCTACTCTCTGCTTGGTCCTCCCTCATTTTGCCTTTGAGATTGCAGGTATTTATAGGAGAAATGCAGAGGTTAGAGGGGTATGAAGATAAGAGAAGCTAGCTATTTCTGAATTTGAATCCTCCTCTTATCCCCAAACTTGATTTGATGTGGATATTCAGTTCTGATCTGTAGATTGGCGTATTGTTTGCTAAATATATCTTAACAATTGATAGAATTAGAAATAATGATCAACTTAAGAGTTGTAACCCTTTACGTCCTCTTTCTTGATCATCTTGAATTATCAGATTTGAGTTCTGGTAGCGAAAGTTATGATTCAAATACTGAAATGTATCCAGCCAGAATCTGAGTCAAATTGCTTCATCTCATCTGTTGATCTTCTCTCTATCCATTTATCCCTTTGGATTTAGACTCTGTATTTGACGTTATCCTCGGTTGATCTTTAGCTTTAACCACTTGATTCACCAAAAACTGAATTTAACCAACTAGATTTGGGATCATCCTCCTCTAACCAAATAGATCTAGTTAAATATGAATTTAACTGATATTTATTTAATTTTATCCTCTTTCTCCCCATGATTATCTTTTGCAAAATAAATATTTAAGACAAGGAATTCAGCAGATTTATTACATGATAAATGTGGATATGTAATAAAGAATAATGCAATAAATGTGTGCAATCATGTATGATCTGGTCATGAAAAAGTTTAGTCCTGCTTTTGGTGATCCGAGCGTTCTCGTAGGCTTCATTTCGTATCTCCTCTAATTTTGAGATCTGCAGTCTCCTTAGCTCACCGACCTTAGTCAGATCAAAATTGAGTTGCTTAATGGCCCATAGAGCACGGTGTTCTAACTCGACTGGCAGATGACAGGCTTTGTTGAATATGATTCTGTAAGGAGACATCCCCAGGACTGTCTTTAAAGCAGTGCGGTAAACCCACAATGCATCATAGAGTTTGACCGACCAATCCTTTCGGTTTTGTCCGACAGTGTTTTCCAAAATAAGCTTGATCTGTCGAATGGTGACTTCGACCTGCCCATTAGTTTGGGGATGATACGGAGTGGGTAACTTGTGATTTATGGAATATTTCCGCAACAGAGCTTCAAAAACTCTATTACAGAAATGCGATCCATTATCACTAATTATCGCTCTGGGGGTGCCGAATCAGGAGAAGATGTTTTCTTTAAGAAATTTGACAACCACTTTGTTGTCATTGGCCTTTGTAGGCACAACTTCTACCCATTTAGAGATATAGTCCACAACAACCAAAATGAACTGGTTGCCGAAGGAATTAGGGAATGGTCCCATGAAGTCGATACCCCAAACATCAAAAATTTCAACTTCAAGGATCGGGTTCAGGGGCATCATGTCTCTTCTTGAAATTTTCCCAATCTTCTGACAATTTGCACATGTCTTGAAAAAGTGGAATGAGTCTTCGAACAAAGTGGGCTAATAAAACCCACTTTGTAAAACTTTCTCTGCAGTCGTGTGGGGACCGAAATGTCCTCCGCATGCAAGTTCATGGCAAAAGATGAGCACACTCCTCTGTTCTTCCTCTGGTATGCATCATCGAATAATTTGGTCGGGACAATACTTAAAAAGATACGGCTCTTCCCAGAAGAAATACCATACTTGGGCAAAGAAACAACACTGGTCTTGCTTTGTCCAGTCCGCAGGTAATTGACCAGTGGCCAGGTAATTGACTATGTCCGCATACCAGGGTTCCTTGAAAATGGCCAGGATGTGCTTTTCAGGAAAATCCTCATTGATCGGAGCTTGTATGATAGGTGCATTCAGAATTCGTGATAGATGATTAGGGATCACATTTTCTATATCTCGTTTATTCCAAATTTTAAGGTCAAATTCTTGAGGCAAAAGGATCCACCGAATCAGTCGGGCTTTTGTTTCCTTCTTGGTCATGAGGTATTTTAGTGCCAGTGATCTGTGAAAATCACTATCTTTGAGCCTAACAAGTAGGGCCGGAACTTCTCTAATGCAAAGACAATGGTCAAGAATTCCTTCTCAGTCGTTGTATAATTCTGTTGGGCGTCATTCAAGGTCCCACCCGAGTAGTAAATCACGTGCTGCCTATTGTCGATGCGTTGTCCTAGAACAACGCCAATAGCAAAATCAGAGGTATCGCACATGATTTTAAACGGTTGTGCCCAATCAGGAGCAGAAATAATAGGCGCAGAAATAAGTTCTTGCTTAAACTTCTCCCATGACTTGAAACATTCATCGTTAAAATCAAAGGGCATGTCCTTTGCGAGCAGGTTGGTTAAGAGCCTAACGATCTTGCTAAAATCCTTAATGAACCGTCGGTAGAACCCAGCATGCCCTAGAAAGGATCTAATATCCTTGATGCTTTTGGGTGGTGGAAGCTTAGCAAACACTTCTACTTTCGCCTTGTCCACTTCAATGCCTCTCCTAGAAATCTCATGGCCTAAGACAATCCCCTGTCTCACCATGAAGTGACATTTCTCCCAGTTCAGAGTTAGGTTCTTTTCTTTGCATCTTTACAGAACCAACTCAAGATGATGAAGACATTGTTCAAATGAATCTTCGTAGATAGAGAAGTCATCCATGAAAATCTCAAGAAAATGTTCTACCTTGTCGGAGAACAAATTGAGCATGCACCGTTGGAATATTGCGGGAGCATTGCACAATCCAAAGGGCATGCGTCGATAAGCGGAGGTTCCGAACGGGCAGGTGAACGTGGTCTTTTACTGGTCTTCTGTAGCAATGGGGATTTGATTGTATCTTGAGTACCCATCTAGGAAGCAATAGTACTTATGTCCAGCTAAGCGTTCAAGCATTTGGTCGATGAAGGGTAGCGGGAAGTAGTCTTTATGGGTGGCTACATTCAACTTTCTATGGTCGATACAAACACGAACCTTGGTAGGCAGTCTTGTTTGTACCAACTCTTTTTGCTCATTTTCAACCACCGTAAAGCCAGCTTTCTTCGGGACCGCATGAACAGGACTAACCCATTGGCTATCAGAAATGGGATAAATGATCTTATTATCTAATAGATTCAAAATTTTCGCTCTTATTGCCTCTTGCATAAGTAGGTTAAGCCTGCATTGTGGGTCCCTCCTCGGAGTCGCTTCATCGGTTAGATGGATTCTACATTGAACTATGGCTGGACTTATCCCTTTGATATCCTTCATTGTCCATCCAATGGCTTCCCTATGTCTCTTTAGAATAGACATTAAGCTGTCCTCTTGTTGCTCAGTCAGGTGGGATGCTATGATGACTGGCAGGGTTTCTCTTCTGCCCAGGTAGGCGTATGATTGAGTTAAAATCTACACACAGAAAATACAGAATTTCAGAACTTTAGAATAGAATGTGCAAGTACTCAATACTACAACTATAACAAGTGGCTATGCGGGTCGTAATCCACAAGGAGGGACTAGCGATGGAAGCTTTTTTAATAAGTTCTCTTTTAAGTTACAAAGTATAGTTAAAGATCTTCTTTTAGTTCTTTAAAAGAAGAGGAAAAATAAAATTAAGTCAAGTTAGGAAGAAAGTGGTAGATTGAGAAGGTAGAGAAAATAGAAAATGGATATATACAAAGAAATTGAAAAAAATGATAAAAGAGTTGGGTGCTGATGGTGTTGGTGATCTAAACTAAAGAATTAAAAGAAAGAAAAACTAAAACCTAAAAAACTTACTTACCTCTTCGGCGCCTGCTTGCCTTTGACCCGTAGTGACGATGTAACTTAGTTTGAAGGTGATCGAAGTATGACAAATAGGATCTTCCTCATTCCCGATTTATACTATAAAATGAAGGGGCAAGGTACACTACCATAGAAATATATATCCATCACCATAAGCCATCAACGGCACTTGCAAGGGCAAGGCAACTTCGAGGCTATCAGATTCATTTGAATCCACAAACACAGAAGAGGGAAGCAAACGAAAACAAGAATAGAAAAGAAAAAAAACTTTGATTCAATTCAAATAACAATGAAAGAATAGATCATTTACACCGGTGTCACCTTCAGTACAAGCTTGTTCTCATTCCTCCATGAAAGTCTCCTCTCCTCTCAGTTACATAAAGAAAATAAAAATTACATAAAAGAAAACTAGAAACCTAAGTTAAAAACTGCAGTATAGCCTAAATTCTACTCTCTGCTTGGTCGTTCTTCTGTACGCTATGAAAATCCCAGTATTTATAGGCAAAACCCAACGGGGAGGGGCGTACGAAGATAGGGGGAGCAAATGCTCCCCCAACTGTTGCAACAAAGCCGCAAAAACGCGGGTTTTGCCACGTTTCTACAGCCTGGGTGTGGCCAGGTGGCCACACCCAAATGGTGGGGGTCCCTGGTTTCGAGAGAATATTTTATCCAGTTCTGAATTTCTCGTTTCAACTTCTGGATTTGACGAAACAGCCTTTGATCGTTGGCTTTAACCGATTGATTTGAAGAGATATATCTTTAACTGATTTTTAATCGATCTGAACCGACCTGATCTGCCCTGATTTACTGACTTCGAATTAATTCTGAATTAAATCAAATTTTGATGGGCTTTTGGGCTCGTTTCTCTTCCCTTTCCTTTACTAATGGGCCTGCAAATAAATTAAATAATAATTAGGAAAAAGTAGAGTTTATTCTATAATAAGTATGAGAATATGATAATGAATGTGCAATAATAGCGACCGATCAGCGTACTTGAGGTGTTCAGGTAAGGCTTTTAGCTCTAGGGAAGGTGTTGCTTCATTGGAGGTAATATCTAGACTTTCAATCCTGTGATGAAGTACACTTAGGCTTGACGCTCAGTCCACTGCCGAATCTACGATCTGGTCTAGATTAAAGTCCTCAGACTCCAGATCAAACTCTGCCTCTGTTTCTATCTCCATGCTTTCCTCATGCTCACTAGTCAGATTTTCAATGGAATTGACCTTAAAAGTCTGATCATTGATATCCCTAAGTTGTCTTCCAAAATTGAAGATATTGACTTCCTTCGTCATGTCTCCAAAGGTTAATCGCATGGACCCATTCCTACAGTTAATTATGGCATTGGTTGTAGCAAGGAATGGCGTCCTAAGATGACTGGAGTTTGAGACCGCAGATTTGACACATGTTGGGTCTCAAGCACAATGAAGTCAACGGGGTAGATGAAATCCCTGACCCGGATAAGAACATCTGTGATTTCCCCCTTCGAGATTTTCACAGATCGGTCAGCTAACTGAATGGTGACTCGATTTGGACTCAGCTCGCCCAACCCAAGTTGCTGGTATACTGAGAGAGGTAGAAAGTTGATACTTTCTTCCAGGTCAAGTAGTGCTCTGCTAATTTCTGTTTGTCCTATGGTGCAGGAAATTGTGGGACATCCGGGATCCTTGTATTTCACCGGAATGGGACTAGATAGAATTTCGCTTATATTGGTTGCCAAGAACACTTTCTTGGGCACATTTGTCTTTCTCTTCTTTGTACACATATCTTTATGAAATTTGGCATAGGCTGGGACTTGTTGGATAGCGTCAAGAAGAGGCACATTCATTTTGACCTGGTTAAACATCTCAAGCATCTTCTCCATGTGCATATTCTTATTATTGTTCCTAAGCCTATTGGGAAAGGGTGCTACAGACTTATGAACTTGTTCAGCAGCTTTATCCTTGTCAGATGTTTGTGGAGCAGATTGGGAGGAACTAGCAGAGGTGGAGACTGGAGTAGGATCAATGTGGACTGGATTTTTCTGTGGTAGACCTGGTTATCCATCTTCTTTCCAGATCGAAGTGTGTGAACAGCATTGCACTGGTTGACCGAAGGATCCTGAATTTCATACGCTTGATTGGAGTTTTTAGGGTTAACTAGCGGCTGACTAGGTAAAGTACCCTTTGGTCTTTCACTTAGAGAGCTAGCTAGTTGGCTCATCTGCATTTCCAATCTCGATATGGCCTGTGAATGGTTGTTCAGCGTGTGTCCCTGATTTTGCATGAAAGCGGCTTGGGACTTCATAAAAGCCTCCATGCTCCTCCAATTTACTGAATTTCTTCTCAATTGGTGAACTTTGAGAAGAGGAAGTGGAGCTTGACTGGGGAAATTTGTTAGATGAGTGGGATGGTGAAAATTATTAGGAAAGTTTGGCCTGGGAGAATTGTTCTGTGCCCAAGAGAAATTTGGGTGATTTCTCCAACCGAGATTGTATGTTTGCGAGTAAGGATTATGCGAAGGCCATGAGTAGGCCACGTTCGGGTGTTCCTGTGGTACTTGCTGAGTATGGAAAACAGGGCACTCTTCAAAGACATGACTCGGTGTCTAACAGTATGAACAACCCAGATTGTGAATTGGTGGTAGGTTGATTTGGCTGACATTGGCTGGCTCTTTTATTTCTAGAGCCTCTATTCTCCTCATTAGGGTTGCAATCTTAGCTTCTGTAGCTATGGATGATTCTAGAGATAGGAGCCCTCCTCTTGAAGCTATAGTTTGTTTTTTTCGAGGCTGGCTCCCATTGTCGGGTTTTCTCAGCTAAATCCTCAAATAAATCCTAACCCTGATTCTTATCCTTTTGCAAGAACCCTCCTTAACACATGGTTTCTAATAGGGTTTTCGTCTGATAATCTAAACCATCGTAGAGAATCTGGCACTGACGCCATTTCTCCACACCGTGATGAGGGCACTGAGCTAGGAGGTCTTTGAATCGCTCAAAGTATCTCCAAAATGGTTCGCTCGGTTCTTGCCTGAATTGTATGATATTCTTTCTAATGAGGGCAGCTTTGTGGATTGGGTAGAATTTCTTCAAGAAGGCCTTGACGAAATCATCCCACGTTGTAACTGAATCTGCCGCCAAACTGTACAATCATTTTTTAGCTAGGTCCTTTAGGGAAAAGGGGATGAAACGTAACCTAATGGCATTGTCTCCTAGCTGGGGAAAACGGATCATAAGGCACACTTCTTCAAATTTCCTAACAAAGAAGTATGCGTCCTCCGATTCTAAACCATGAAACTTTGGAAGAGTGTTGATAAATTGAGGCTTTAATTCAAAGTTATTTCCATTCGCCTCAGGCAGTTTTACGCAAGATGGAAGTGAGATTCTGATCGGGTAAAACCTATCCTGTAGCGACGCCATCACCGGTTCTAGATGCAAGGGTAGAGAAGTGTTTCTGGTTAATCTGAAAGTTACAGGATCTCCAATCCACTCTTTCATGAAGCACACCACAAACAACGTATAGACAACAAACAATCGAAAAGAATAAAAAACAAACAAAAGAAAGAAAAGCAACCAAAAAGCCTTAGTCTAAGGTACCTGGTCCTAGATGACTCCTAACTGGTCGATTCTCCGGGGGAGGTTGTTGCAGGAACTCGACTACAAGCTAATCGGCCAGGAAAGGGCAAAACTCGGTGGGAGGTATCCGGGCATGAGCCACGGGCCTTAATTATGCCAAACTACGGAGTTTTCGAGGCTTTGCCTCTCAATCCACTTTCCTTAGACACTGATTTTGCAGGAGTATAATTCTTGCAATTTTCACCCTCGGTTAATCTCTTAGTGAGTCTGAGATGTCCCTAGGGCCAACGTCTATCAATTTTTAGTTAAGTCTTTGGTTGTGTGAGTGCACTTGGAGATGGTTTTTGGGCTAAGGAAGGGTGATGAAATCCCCACCTTATCTTGTTTATTTGAGATTTTGCCCTTAATGTCAATTGTGCAAGTGTACAGTATATTCACAACAAGGTAACACTCAAAGCGATAAATCACTCCAAAATGTTGGTCCTATTCTATATGAATGCACACGTACCTTTTCTCCAACACTCTTCAATAGAAATTGGAATGAATTGAAATAGACACGTGCCCTAAATGCAAGAGTCTAATCCAAATTTCAATTAAGCAACAAGTGGATTTCTGTTGAGTTCATTACACATGTATAAGGTGAAGCATTCAAGGGAACTAAAAAAATTTGAGAAAGCAATTTGAGCGATTTTTGGCAACCCTGTAGAAGAGTTTGATAGTACTTCAATCGGAGAAACTCACTTTTACACGAATTTTCTGAGGGCAAATGAATCCTCGTGCAACGTCTTTGGCCACCACTTTCGCTTCCTATGATAGTGAGCTCCTTGGTACTTGTCCTACACGCAAGAACAAAGAAAAATCTTTAGTATTGAACAATAAAGCCGTTCCCTCCCCGACAACGGCGCCAAAATTTGATCGGCAAAAAGCATGCACAAATATAAGTAAAGGAGTGTGGGTAGATGTTACTGCTTTTGCGATTCTTCCGTAGTAGCGAAGTGGCTATACGGGTCATATCCACAAGGAGGGAGAGCGATGAAAGCTTGATGCGGCTTCTTTGTTCAAGAATAGAGAAAGTTCTTTGTTTCAAATAAAGAATTGGAAAATGAAAACAAGTTGGTTTCAAGTATTTTTTTAGAATGATTTGGTGGTTTGTAAAATTGGGTTTTCTTAATGGTAAAAATGCATGACTAACTTTCTACTAAGTGCTCCCACTAATCCCTAACTTCTTGAAGTTGTAGCCTCATGATGGATCAAAGGCGAGTATAACCTTTATGCATAGGAACTATTCACGTTGGGACCGAATGAAAGTCCTTCCTTTAACTTACTTCACGCAGCAAAACTTGGACATTCCCTTATCAAGATCCAATGGTAGGCGAGAATAAGGGAAGACACAAGTACACTAATGGTATCGGCAAAGTTAAAAGGAAAATATAAAGCTTACTATAATACCCCATCTTCAGAATACGTACCCAGATATGTGTCCTGATCTTTTTAGCGTTTTCTTATTTTCTAATATTTAATTATTTAAATATTTTTTCTTATGAAGCTGTACGGCATAATTTGACCTCTCTGGTAATCAGATTTAATCAAAATTAGTTTCAAAGACTGTTTTTCAATATATTAGAATTTACATGATTTTTTGAAATTTTTCTGAATTAAATTGTAAATCTTCAAAACCGGTGTCGACCAGTGTTGCCGACCGATTCTCAGATTTTTAATTTACAAACAGAGTTGAAATTCTAGAAATGGCTTTTACATTATTTCTTAAAATCATATTTTATGTCTAAATGAATTTTCTGAGATTTTTCAAAATTTATCAAAAATCCGGCTGACCCGGTGTAGACACCATCCACGATGGATTTCAGGATTTTTATTTTGAAAACGAGATTGAATTTTTGAAAATCGATTTCACCAAACATCTTAAATTAATATTTATTATTTTTGAGAATTTTTGAAAAACTTTTCGAGATACTTCATTTTTCTGACTTTTTCGGAGTTTTCAATGTTTTACCAGATACCAGAATTTTATCCAGATATTTTACTTTTCTCTTTTTTCATTTCTCTCTCCTCGCCAGACGCAGGGCTCACCTAACATGGATTCAATTTTTAATGCAGAGATCCTCTCCATTCTGCATTTAATGTTATGTCCTTCAAGATCAATTCTGAATCTTGTCACCATGCATTTTTGTCTTTTCCGTCAAACGCGACTCTCGCGTTTTCCTCCTGGACGCGGTTCTCATCTCTGCGTCTGACTCTCTTTTGCCAGACGTGGATTTCATTTAATGAGACGCAGCCCATTTTTGAATGGAGACGCAGGTCTCATTTAATAGGATGGCAATCTTGTAATAATCCTAAAATTCCCTTTATATAAACACTCCCTTTCCTTCTCTCTCTTTCATTTTCTTCTTTCTTTCTTCTCCAACAGCAAGCCACCAACGACAGCCCCAAAAACCAGCCAACGTAGCCCCTCTTGGCCGGCCACCCTCTCCACCTCCTCCACCTTCTTCACCACCATTTCCACCACCTCTCTCCTCCATTCCAACAACAACAACAACAACTTCTCTACCTTCTTCTTCCTCTTTTTCCACCAAGAAACCCATCTTCTCCACCATCTTCTCCACCATCTCCACCACCACCTTCACCCCTTTGGCCACCAACAACCACGCCATCTTCCTTCCCTCGGAATACTCTTTCCAACGAGTTATAACTTCGTTCTCTGAAGTCTCGTTTCCAAAACTCTATTTTTTCCTTTTGAACTACACTTACACCCTCTAGATTACCTGGGCTTAGAGCTTGGGCCACCTTCTTTGGTCAACTCCGGTCACCGCCGGCCAAGCCATGGTCAGCCTACCTCCCCCTTCTCTTCTTTCTTTCTTTCCTTTGCTTTTCTTTCTTTCTTTCCTTTCCTTCCCTTTTCGTTTCTTTTCTTCTCTAAAATTTTCCCCATCAAAACCTGTTTCTCTCCCTCTCCCATCACTGCGTCTCTGTCTCCTTCTTTCTTGCATCTCTCACATCTCCTTGTCTCTCTCTTTCTCTTATTGTGTGATTGCTTAACGCGGAGTTTACCCCCCTGCGTCCAATTAATTATTTAATGCGATCTTCGCGTTCTTGTGTTAACGCGATGCGGAGCACATGCTCGCGTCTGCGTTCTTCCTGTATTATGACTTAAATGTAGGTCTTAGACCTCGCGTTTGTGACATCTACGTGACGCGACCCTTGCGTCTGCGACCCTTGCGTCTTCATTCTCCCTTTTTCTGATTCATCCTCTCTCCTCCTCTTTTTAATATAATATTTGTTATTGAACGCGTTGACGCATTGGTTACCTAGATTCTGGAGCTTAGGATTTCTCGGTACTTCCTGAAGATTTAGGCGAGTGTTCTCGCTTTCTTTTTGAATTTTTTCGCTTCGTCATGTTGACTAGTATTGTATTATTTTCCTGACATGCTTGCATGTATCTTGTTGTCACTTGTCACCTGCCAATGTCACCTCCCAGTCATATGTCTCATGGCACCTGATATACTACTACTTGATACTTGCCCCATTATGATATATTGATACTTGGCTTAAGATTGTCATATTTACGGGAATCCTGTACTTGTTATCCTGTATTATATACAGTGACTTGAATTTATAATACTCATGTACTCTTGAACTCCTGAAATCCTGATCTTGTCATGCACTTGTTTTTCCCGTAAATTGATAATTACATAATAAATTATAAAAAGTGACAACTTGCATCGGGTTGGGGGAAACTTACGGCTATCAATATATGCTCGTGTTTACAGTGGTACTAGGTATGTTATGCAACTAAAACTTCCGGTCAGACCTGTGGGCCTCCAGGCGACCGAGGGGAGTGCTGGCTCCCTCCTTCCTGGTACCATCTTGATAAGGGCATCCTATAAGACCCTCCTGTAGGCCTTGCGGCTGGTTCCGAGCACCAGAAATGGAACGTCTTGGACCGTGGTCCCGGGCATGCACGAGACCTACTGTAAACACTGTTCGTTGATACCCCCGTTGGTTTCCAATAACAGCCTCGATTTACTCATATGTTGATGTATGTGTGCTGGGACGCTATTATACATACCTAGACATATTGGTAGAACATGTAATAAGTATAAATATTAAAATAGTAACAATAGGTTATTCAGGCCTTATCACTTTCATTTTATATCTTCATCGCATGCTTACTATACATGTACACTCGATACAACTTTTGATGCTTATTACTGTTTGATTATATCAACACACCTATACTTATCTCTGCATGACACTTGGCATTCACCTGAATATTTATTGGGGAGTTTCTGACTCCCCTGGACTTGCATGTTCAGGATCTGAAGCTTGGATTGAAGCGGAGCCCTCCACCGAAGATCAAGCTTATCTCTCGGCGCAGGCCGACTAGTCCCAGCTCTTTCTATTCTTGAATCTTCCTGTAAGTTCAGGGAACTTCCTCTCAGCTCGTGAGCACCCTTTTTACTGTACAAATTGTAATTCTTACTTTTGTACCTGGCTGTGATATAGTGTACATGTACCATTATATCACGCTCTGTGATAACTTTGTAATCCTTATGTTGGAATGTATATATGCCACGTGCTTCCGTAGTCTGTTACTTGCTTGTACTGATGCTTAGCGTATATACGTAAGGGTATTTCCGCCCTATGTATATACGTCGCAGTAGCGTCTCCATACCCGCGGGATCGGGGCATTACACTTACAAAAACAAGTAAAGTATACACTCCATAGATCATCAAAAACCCGTTAAGCATGAAATATAAGAAAGTGAATATTTTATGTAAGTTAGAGTTAGAACCTTCGTCTTAAGATATCATAGCTCTTATTTGCACAAGGCTTTTTTGACATTATTGACTCATTTGGGTTTATCAATCAAGTTGTTAGAGATTAGTGGGTTAGTAGTTAGTTAGCCATGCAATGGAAGAGTTAGTTAGACATGGTAATTGATGGGGAGATTCTGTCTCCTCGTTTTAAAATACCGTAAGTGCACGGTCGTTCGATGTAGCACTTGAGGGTCGATCCACAGGGACAGGCAGTTCTTACGGTTTCAACTCTTCTAGGCGAATTGTTAAAGAGTTTGTGAGTTGGATTTTTAAACTGAGAATTAATTTAGAAAAAAAATCAAGTCAAGCACCTAGGATCGAATCCCCTAAACTATAATCAAGCAGTCAATTTTGATCTCCAACCAGTCTGTTGTTACTCATCAAAATCTCTACTTCTAATAGGCAAACTAAGTGTGAACACTAGATCTAAGTACAGGGTCACATGGTCCATCAAAGGTAAATAAAATGACTAAATAAATTAAAAGCAGAAAAGCAGTAAAACCCTAAGCATGGACCATTGACTATTGATACATACCCTGTCAAATAACTAGTGACTCTAGAAATAATCTTCTAAAAGTTATAAGTCAATTGGTGTGCAATCGGTCCTAGTTAGGAGATCTACCGTTGACCACAAGATAATCTAGCCTAGGTTCATCTCCTCTCGGCACTTTAGACAAATTTAGCTACTCATGATGAAGTTAATAACAATATGGTCTAGTGAATAAAGCATGTCTCAATAATTAATGTACTAATCACAGAAAATAAATAACCAGATCAATTAAAATAAGCAAACTAGTTAAATCATAAAGTAAATCAAACTAATTAATTAAACTCAACTAAATGAATTACTAATACATTGATTACCTGAATGTGGCCCTGCCACCACTCACGCATGTGAAGAAGACTTCATGTCTTCTTTGCATAAATTTGCAGCCAAAGCAAAATCCCCTCGACCAATTGCAAGCAAGTGGACCCTACTAAACAATGCAACTCTTTTGTACATGAAATATTGTGGAGGATCCTGCATGCAGCCATGTGGGCCTTGCTTGACTGGGTCCCACCCGTGTGAACCAACAAAACCAGCGCCTCTCTGGAGGCGCCCCTTCAGTGGCGCCTCTGCAGGCGCCTATTTCTTCTTCTTCTTTTTTGTTTTTTTTTTTTTTTTCAATCAAGAAACAAAGAAAACTCTATATTAAAGGAAATTCGGCCTCCAAAAAAATCAGCCCCCGGGGAAGAAAATAACTTCTGAAAAATTGTAGGAAATTGAGAAAGTGGCTAAAATCCATGGCCCCCAAACCCTAACATTTACATGTATATTTATAACTTAGGGTTTGGCTATTTTACATGAAAGTCTAAAATAGCTACAAAATTACAAGGAGAATCATTAAATTAATTTTGCACTTTTGCATCTCTATCCATCTTGCGTTTAAGCCTTTGACTTTTGTAAAATTACGTTTTCACTCAAACTGGCCTCGAACTCTTCTGAATTGATCGTAAATTTCTTTGATGCAAGTTTTAGACGTAGTAGAGCGATTCCAGCAGTGCCAAGCCTCCTATCTCGCCTTCAACTCCTATTAACGCGCTTTACGATCTCGAAAGAGTGCTTTTATGGTCCAGTCTTCTCTAACTTTGTCTGCAAAATAGACTAAAAATACCTGAGTAGCATTATTTATAAACAAATGATAGATAAATATGGGTATGAAAATGTGACAAAATTGTGCTCCACAAATACCCCACACTTATCTTTTGCTAGTCCTCTAGCAAAACTAATAAAAAGAAAAAGAAAAACTAAACTACCCTAACTCACTTTCGTAGGAATCACGGTTGCACTTAGCATGTGCAACAAGCCATTAAACCCCTAGGTTACCTCTAGAGGACGAGTTTTGTCTCGTGAGGGTTTTTAGTAGATTACACCCACAAAATTCAAGAAAGTTAGAGATTAAGAAATAAATAAAAGTAAAATAAGGATAACCGAAAATCAAGAAAAGAAAAACAAATAAATTTTTTTTAGTTAACTAGCTAGTAAGATCATCAATTTTCATGAGCTCAATTCAAGATATCATATTGGCTATAAATAAAGTCTCAAATCCAAAACTTTACACCACATGTACTAAGTTTCAGATCCTATGTACCCCGTGATCGTGATGTAGTTCTTAAGCTTGGGAATATTAATTACAACTTTCATACTTTTTTTTGTGATAACAAATTTTTTCCCTTCTTTTTCTTTTGTTTTAAGACTTTTTTAACTATCTTTCGCGTAGATACCGAGGCTTCCTGAGGCCAAGGCACCTAGCTAATTGATAATCAAAATTATTATATTTTTATAATGTCTTGTCCTATTAGGCTTTCTCAGCTACCCATATAGCGAACTTTGGGCCAATACTCCCAAACCAGATTGTCTTAGGGCAATAAGTGTAAAGACACTCCTATGGACTTAATTACTTAAGCAACTGTGGCCACAAGACAAGACTTATTAATATCTATTTTATTATATAATAAATCTTTTTCTCTTTTTCTTTTTCTTTAGTTGTAATCAATATCCCAAGCCTATCAACTAATAGTGTAAGTGCTATTGGGTACATAATCACTTAGACTAAGTTTAGATGTTATGTCCGTTTTAAATTCTAATATTTATTTAAGACTTTTTATAACTCTTTCATCTTGATCTTACCCTTAAAATCCACTCATGGATACTAAATCACTCACATACTGGCTAATCATTTGCAGAAAATTTTCAACTTTTTTTTCTTTTTTTCAATTTTTTTAAAGACTCCTAAAAGAAAATAAAGATAAAGAAAGAATAAAAACCCTAAAAGCAAAACCAAAAAAAACTCCTAAAAGAAAAAAATGTGAATCTCTCCCTACACCTAAACTGTGTCATGTCCTCTTGCACACAAATTAATACAGAGATAAAAATAATATAACATGTAATTTACACATTCAAAACATGCACACAATCATGATGATCATGCAATCCAAGCATACAAAAGATATAGAAATATAAACAGTATGCTAGAATTAGAAATACTCACAGTGCACTAGAAAATCAAGCTGTCGAAGCAACAAAAATGCTCCCTGTGTGTGGTGGATGCCTCCTTGCTTATTCTGTATCACTTGTAATAAACTCGGCACATAGATTAGAGAAAGAGATAAATAAAAGACTCATTAAAACTGACTCAACTTACTAAAAGAGAAAAACGACTCAAAAAAAAACTAAAAGAAAAATAAAACAAATATATACATATGTACAACTTCATGTCTCCCCCATACCTAGATCTTTCTAGGTCTATTCCCTCAAACTCGCTTTCCATCATTCCAATGGGTTCTCTTTAATGGACAAAGTGGAGAGGTTAATCTTTTTGTCATTTTTAATTTCATTCTCACCAACTTGTTCATCACTTTCCTCCATCTCTTCTTTATCTTCTTCCCATACCTCCTTACAAATTCATCATTTTCACACAACATAATTGGAGTGTCCACAATATGATTTTCTATGAATTTAAGATCATCCTCAAACATCACCTCAAAATTTAAATCAACAATTTTCTTTCGAGGTGTGTAACTGTAACGCCCCGATCCCGCGGGTACGGGGACGTTACTGCGACGTATATACGCAGGTCAAAAATACCCTCACGTATATACGCTAAGCATCAGTACAGGCAAGAATCAGAGTACGGAAGCAAATGGTGCATTATACATTCCAACATATGAGTACAATTACAAAGTTATCACCAGAGGTGATCCAATATTACATGAATATTACATCACTGATATGCGCAATTGCGAGATTACAAAGAGATGTACAAGTATGAACAGTATCAAAGGCACTCACGAGTTTACAAAAGGAAAACTCGAGAGGCACACAGGGGGGCCTGGAAGGATAGAGCTCAGGACGGTCTGCTGGAGATTCATGCTATCGCTGCGCCACTCTGATCATCAACTGGGAGAATCCACCCGCTCCAAGCTCCAAAACCTGGACATGAGAATCCAGGGGAGTCAGATAGAACTCCCCAGGCGAGTGGTGATACGAAAGCCAGATGGCGTGCAAGGATAAACACACGTGTATCGATAAAACCGAATCATAATCATGCATTGAAAACCGTGTCGTGAGCATAAGCATGTATAAGCATGTAGATATATAACAAGTGACATCAAGCAGGAACTACTCATGGAATGATAAGATAGGAGCAGTAGACTGATGGAATGGAACATGAGTAATAAAACAGGGTATGAGTAGCTAATATGATAATAATCATAAAACCGGAAATCCGATGTAAAACCCGATGGAAGCAAACTCGGTAAAGCATACAACGGATCCATGGCTGTCATCTTTTATTATTATTATTATTACTCGTCTTACCCTGATGTCTAGATATGTGAACTAGCGTCCCAGCACACATATATCCACATCCGAGTAAAGCAAGATTGTTATTGGAAAGCAACGGGGGTATCAACGAACAATGTTTACAGTGGGTCCCGTACATACCCGGGACCACGGCCCAGGATTGTTCTGTTGCTTGGTGGACGGAACCTGCCACAAGGCGATCAGGAGGGTCTTATAGAATGCCCTTATCAAGATGGTACCAAGAAGGAGGGAGCCAGCACTCCCTCGGTCGCCTGGAGGCCCACAGGTCAGACCGGAAGTTTTAGTTGCACAACATGCCTAGTACCACTGTAAACACGAACATGTATTGATAGCCGCAAGTTTCCCCCGACCCGATGCAAGTTGTCTCATTTTACGGTTTATTAGATAATTATCAGATTTCGGGAATGAGCAGGAACCAGTCAGGAATATCAGGAATACAGGTATCTCAGGAGTACAGTATGTACTATAATATATCAAGATGTAATCAAGATGTCAGGTCATCATTCCCGTTATCGTGATAACTATGAGAGTCAAGTATATCATGCCGGGTGTCAAGTGATAGCATGATAGGAGGATGATATTTGGCAGGTGACCAATCATGTCAAGAGATTGATATTAGTCCGGTGGCAAGTCATGTCATAACAAGGGGCCTTGCCAAGTAGTAGCAGGTCTGGTGATAACATATCATTTGACAGGTGATACAAACAAGTGTTAAATAGTAGAATGTAAATGACAGGTATGAAGTAATGGCATGGCAAGTGTTAACATATCAGGTAAATACATGGCAAGTGACAAAGTAGTAGCTGAGCACGACCAAGCGGAGCTGAGCAAGCTGGAGTGTACAGACAGCAAACAGTATTTAACACTGGAGCGTCTGGCAAGGTTACCGGGACAACTCGGCTTAAAGTGCGAGTAGAAAATCCGGCAGCATCTCGCCTAGACGAATCTAGTGGTAAAGCGCTGAACGCTGATCATGATAACCAGGCGGAGCTGAGAGACCTGACGGTCTCAACTCACTTCTCTTTCGAGATAGTGAGAGACCGGAGGCTGAAAGATGGAGAGACCTGACGGTCCCAATCACTTCCCTTTCGAGATAGTGAGAGACCGGAGGCTGAAGGACGGAGAGACCAAGAACGCTCGGGGTTTAAGCGCACTCTCGGTGGCTACCAGCCATCCCAGGAGTGGGCAGAAACCCAGAGTTCAACGACCACGAAGGGTCGGCCACGCATGGTATAAAGCAGTACAATACATCACAGGCATGGTATATGTACAAGAATGAAACTACCCTAAATACAAGCATTCGTCACAGAGCAATACATGTCCAGTCATTGGCACTCGGCCATACACAAATACAGGGACTCAGCCCAAAACAAAGTACATAGAAACATGGAATAAAATACATGTCGACCCGACGAAGCGGGGAAACCCAAATGGAGGCGAGAGCGAGGACACTCGCCTAAATCACCGGAAATGCCGAAAAGTCTGAAATCCATGGAACTCGCGCACGCGCCATAAAATATATAAATATAAGAGAGAGAAAGTGAAGAGGAGAGAGAGAAAGAGTTAGAGAGAGAAAGAGAGAGAAACCTAGAGAGAGAAGCATATGGAAAGAGAGAGTGCACAGGGAGACGCGGGTTTTTGAGAGTGAGACGCGGGAGTGGTGTCGCGTAGATGCCACAAACGCGGGGTTCGAGACCCGCGTTCAAGAAGAACGCGGACGCGGACGTGGGTTCCGCGTCGCGTTAGCACGAGGAGAACACAGACGCGGGTATTATCTCCGCGTCGTGCCGACACGAGAGGGACACAGACGCGGGCATAGACTCCGCGTTGCGTCGATACAAGAACGCGAAGGCCGCGTTAAACGGATGCTAAGAACGCGAAGATCCGCGTTAAGGAGTTACTTGGACGCGGGGTGAGATCCGCGTCAGCAATTTAACAGAGAGAGACAGGGAGATAAGGAGAGACAATATAGGAGAGAGAAAGAGAGGGAGAGAGAGATTCCTAGAGAGAGAATCTAGAGAGAGAAAGAGGGAACTAGAGGGGAGATCTAGAGAGAGAAAGAGAGAGTTAGAGAGAGACTAGAGAGAGAAAGATAAACTGGAGAGAGAGAAAGTTCAGGAGAGAGAGAGATTGTAGAGAGAGGAGAGAGAGTAGAGAGAGAGAAGAGAGAGAAAAGGGTAGGAGAGAGAGAGAGGACAGGAGAGAGAGAGAGAGAGTTCAGGGGAGAGAGAGAGTTCAGGGGAGAGAAAGAAAGGGGGGCTGTTGCCCCCCTGCTCACGCACAGCGCCCCCTCTGGGGGCGCTCGGCCTGGCTGCCGGCCAGGTGGCGGCGCCGGGCGACGCCAGCCACCGGCAGGGGGGAGTGGCGCCGGCCACTCCCAAGAGAGAGGGAGAGAAAGAGGGGGGCTGTTGCCCCCCCCTCAGCAAACGCCCAGGCCAGGCCGGCCTGGCCTGGCCTGGTGCCCCTCCCTGGCTGCGGCCAGGGAGGCGCGGCGGCTGCGCCGGCCAGGGATGACCGGCGCAGGCAGGGGTGGCCTCGGCCACCCCAAGGAAAGAAGGGAAAAAGATAAAGAGAAGGAATTGGAGAAAAAGAAAAAGAAAAAGAAAAAGAGTAAAGAAAGGAAGAATGGATTGATGGGAAGGGGGAGGTAAGGTCACCCACGTGGAGGAGTGGGCTGAAGTCGGTGGAGAAAAGAAGAGAAGAGAAAGAAGGAGAAATAAAGATTCGACAAAATAATAATATTATAATATGGCCGCGAAATATCGACTGTTCCAGAAAAATCTCCAAAAATACCCAGAGGTAGAAAACGTCATCCTGAGGAATAATATGAAATCGATTTTCAGAAATAAAATCCCGTTCTCAAATTAAAAATCTGAAAGTCAACCGCTGATACCGGTCTACACCGGGTCGGCCGGATTTTGATAAATTCCGAAAAATCCCAAAAATGTATTAAAGAATAAGATATGATTTTAAGAAGTAAAGTGAAAGCGGAATTTAGAAATTCAATTCCGATTGTAAACTAAAAATCCTGGAATCAACCAGCGATACTGGCCGACACCCAATCCGGTGGAATTTTCATAAATTCATAAAATCTTCAGAAAAAGTATTTAGATAGGAAATGTGATTTTAAGAAATAATGTAAAAGACACCTTTAGTAATTCCAATCCGTTTGTAAATTAAAAATCTGGAAATCGGTCAGCGGCACTGGTCGACACCGGTTTTGAAGATTTTCAATTTAATTCAGAAAATTTCCAGAAAATCATAGAAAATCTAAAATATTGGAAAACGATGTTCAGAACTGAAATCGATTAAATCAGAATACCAGAATGTCCAAATCGAGCAATACTCTAGGATCGGGTCCTCGGTTCAGACTAGGGCAGACTCTGAGTCCGTGAATCCGGATCCAAGACAAAACGATCATATAAATAATTCATAATACAAAACAAATACAGGAAGTAAATCGAAAAATACGATCGAAAATCTGAATACGCCACTAAGTACGTATTCTGGGAGCGGGGTGTTACAATCCATCCACCTTACAAAAAATTGCATCCTCGCAATTTCGATAAGGGGTAAATTGAACACAAAGGGGACATGGACGGGAATTATACCAATTAAGATATGAAGCACTATAGGTAGGGCTTTCAAGTTGACTGATCAATAATCAGAATATAGACATCTTCTGCACTTCCGGCTGTATAAATCTCGAACGATGCCGAATAACACTGACTGGTAACACAGCTTTGCAATAGAATTCCCGCTGTACTGTATACTTAATGTCACTTCAAAAATGAGCCTGAATACTGAAGATAAAGAAAATCCTGATAATACTGAGCATAATAAAGAAGACCGATAGTTAAGAATTCCAAAGACCAGGCATCGATCACTCTGAAAGATATAGCCAAGAATATATAAGAGTCGTAGAGAAATCCGAATACCAACTTCTGGAAGATAACCCAATCGTGGATCAATCCTGAGAATACCGAGCTTCATAGAGTTAGCCGAAGAGATCATGTCATAGCATCATCTAGAACCAGCCGCTACTTCTCTAGTCTATTCATATCTTAAGTTGGTATAAAGGCTTCGAAAAACCAAAACAGGGGAAAGATGGAAGGGATTAGGAATCAAAGGAAGGATGATCAAGAATGAATAGATAACTCTATAATTGTAGTTGGAGTGTATAACCAGGACTCATACATTCCAGTTGCAAATTTCTTTACCATTAATTTGCCATCTGGACGTACTGAGGATGTGGGAGCCTAGGCTCTGATACCACCCTGTAACGCCCCGATCCCGCGGGTACGGGGACGTTACTGCGACGTATATACGCAGGTCAGAAATACCCTCACGTATATACGCTAAGCATCAGTACAGGCAAGAATCAGAGTACGGAAGCAAATGGTGCATTATACATTCCAACATATGAGTACAATTACAAAGTTATCACCAGAGGTGATCTAATATTACATGAATATTACATCACTGATATGCGCAATTGCGAGATTACAAAGAGATGTACAAGTATGAACAGTATCAAAGGCACTCACGAGTTTACAAAAGGAAAACTCGAGAGGCACACAGGGGGGCCTGGAAGGATAGAGCTCAGGACGGTCTGCTGGAGATCCATGCTATCGCTGCGCCACTCTGATCAGCAACTGGGAGAATCCACCCGCTCCAAGCTCCAAAACCTGGACATGGGAATCCAGGGGAATCAGATAGAACTCCCCAGGCGAGTGGTGATACGAAAGCCAGATTGCGTGCAAGGATAAACACACGTGTATCGATAAAATTGAATCATAATCATGCATTGAAAACCGTGTCGTGAGCATAAGCATGTATAAGCAGGTAGATATATAACAAGTGACATCAAGCAGGAACTACTCATGGAATGATAAGATAGGAGCAGTAGACTGATGGAATGGAACATGAGTAATAAAACAGGGTATGAGTAGCTAATATGATAATAATCATAAAACCGGAAATCTGATATAAAACCCGATGGAAGCAAACTCGGTAAAGCATACAACGGATCCATGGCTGGCATCTTTTATTATTATTACTCGTCTTACCCTGATGTCTAGATATGTGAACTAGCGTCCCAGCACACATATATCCACATCCGAGTAAAGCAAGATTGTTATTGGAAACCAACGGGGGTATCAACGAACAATGTTTACAGTGGGTCCCGTACATACCCGGGACCACGGCCCAGGATTGTTCCGTTGCTTGGTGGACGGAACCTGCCGCAAGGCGATCAAGAGGGTCTTATAGAATGCCCTTATTAAGATGGTACCAAGAAGGAGGGAGCCAGCACTCCCCTCGGTCGCCTGGAGGCCCACAGGTCAGACCGGAAGTTTTAGTTGCACAACATGCCTAGTACCACTGTAAACACGAACATGTATTGATAGCCGCAAGTTTCCCCCGACCCGATGCAAGTTGTCTCATTTTACGGTTTATTAGATAATTATCAGATTTCGGGAATGAGCAGGAACCAGTCAGGAATATCAGGAATACATGTATCTCAGGAGTACAGTATGTACTATAATATATCAAGATGTAATCAAGATGTCAGGTCATCATTCCCGTTATCGTGATAACTATGAGAGTCAAGTATATCATGCCGGGTGTCAAGTGATAGCATGATAGGAGGATGATATTTGGCAGGTGACCAATCATGTCAAGAGATTGATATTAGTCCGGTGGCAAGTCATGTCATAACAAGGGGCCTTGCCAAGTAGTAGCAGGTCTGGTGATAACATATCATTTGACAGGTGATACAAACAAGTGTTAAATAGTAGCATGTAAATGACAGGTATGAAGTAATGGCATGGCAAGTGTTAACATATCAGGTAAATACATGGCATGTGACAAAGTAGTAGCTGAGCACGACCAAGCGGAGCTGAGCAAGCTGGAGTGTACAGACAGCAAACAGTATTTAACACTGGAGCGTCTGGCAAGGTTACCGGGACAACTCGGCTTAAAGTGTGAGTAGAAAATCTGGCAGCATCTCGCCTAGACGAATCTAGTGGTAAAGCGCTGAACGCTGATCATGATAACCAGGCGGAGCTGAGAGACCTGACGGTCTCAACTCACTTCTCTTTCGAGATAGTGAGAGACCGGAGGCTGAAGGATGGAGAGACCTGACGGTCCCAATCACTTCCCTTTCGAGATAGTGAGAGACCGGAGGCTGAAGGACGGAGAGACCAAGAACGCTCGGGGTTTAAGCGCACTCTCGGTGGCTACCAGCCATCCCAGGAGTGGGCAGTAACCCAGAGTTCAACGACCACGAAGGGTCGGCCACGCATGGTATAAAGCAGTACAATACATCACAGGCATGGTATATGTACAAGAATGAAACTACCCTAAATACAAGCATTCGTCACAGAGCAATACATGTCCAGTCATTGGCACTCGGCCATACACAAATACAGGGACTCAGCCCAAAACAAAGTACATAGAAACATGGAATAAAATACATGTCGACCCGACGAAGCGGGGAAACCCAAATGGAGGCGAGAGCGAGGACACTCGCCTAAATCACCGGAAATGCCGAAAAGTCCGAAATCCATGGAACTCGCGCACGCGCCATAAAATATATAAATATAAGAGAGAGAAAGTGAAGAGGAGAGAGAAAGAGTTAGAGAGAGAAAGAGAGAGAAACCTAGAGAGAGAAGCATATGGAAAGAGAGAGTGCACAGGGAGACGCGGGTATTTGAGAGTGAGACGCGGGAGTCGCAGACGCGGGAGTCGTGTCGCGTAGATGCCACAAACGCGGGGTTCGAGAACCGCGTTCAAGAAGAACGCGGACGCGGACGTGGGTTCAGCGTCGCGTTAGCACGAGGAGAACACAGACGCGGGTATTATCTCCGTGTCGTGCCGACACGAGAGGGACACAGACGCGGGCATAGACTCCGCGTTGCGTCGATACAAGAACGCGAAGGCCGCGTTAAACGGATGCTAAGAACGCGAAGATCCGCGTTAAAGAGTTACTTGGACACGGGGTGAGATCCGCGTCAGCAATTTAACAGAGAGAGACAGGGAGATAAGGAGAGACAATACTGGAGAGAGAGAGAGATTCCTAGAGAGAGAATCTAGAGAGAGAAAGAAGGAACTAGAGGGGGAGATCTAGAGAGAGAAAGAGAGAGTTAGAGAGAGACTAGAGAGAGAAAGATAAACTGGAGAGAGAGAAAGTTCAGGAGAGAGAGAGATTGTAGAGAGAGGAGAGAGAGTAGAGAGAGAGAAGAGAGAGAAAAGGCTAGGAGAGAGAGAGAGGACAGGAGAGAGAGAGAGTTCAGGGGAGAGAGAGAGAGTTCAGGGGAGAGAAGGGCTGTTGCCCCCCTGCTCACACACAGTGCCCCCTCTGGGGGCGCTCGGCCTGGCCGCCGGCCAGGTGGCGGCGCCGGCCACCGGCAGGGGGGAGTGGCGCCGGCCACTCCCAAGAGAGAGGGAGAGAAAGAGGGGGGCTGTTGCCCCCCCTCAGCCCACGCCCAAGCCAGGCCGGCCTGGCCTGGCCTGGTGCCCCTCCCTGGCTGCGGCCAGGGAGGCGCGGCGGCTGCGCCGGCCAGGGATGGCCGGCGCAGGCAGGGGTGGCCTCCGGCCACCCAAGGAAAGAAGGGAAAAAGATAAAGAGAAGGAATTGGAGGAAAAAAAAAAGAAAAGAAAAAGAAAAGAAAAAGAGTAAAGAAAGGAAGAATGGATTGATGGGAAGGGGGAGGTAAGGTCACCCACGTGGAGGAGTGGGCTGAAGTCGGTGGAGAAAAGAAGAGAAGAGAAAGAAGGAGAAATAAAGATTCGACAAAATAATAATATTATAATATGGCCGCGAAATATCGACTGTTTCAGAAAAATCTCCAAAAATACCCAGAGGTAGAAAACGTCATCCTGAGGAATAATATGAAATCGGTTTTCAGAAATAAAATCCCGTTTTCAAATTAAAAATCCGGAAGTCAACCGCCGATACCGGTCTACACCGGGTCGGCCGGATTTTGATAAATTCCGAAAAATCTCAAAAAATGTATTAAAAAATAAGATATGATTTTAAGAAGTAAAGTGAAAGCGGAATTCAGAAATTCAATTCCGATTGTAAACTAAAAATCCTGGAATCAACCAGCGATACTGGCCGACACCCAATCCGGTGGAATTTTCATATATTCATAAATTCCTCAGAAAAAGTATTTAGATAGGAAATGTGATTTTAAGAAATAATGTAAAAGACACCTTTAGTAATTCCAATCCGTTTGTAAATTAAAAATCTGGGAATCGTTCAGCGGTACTAGTCGACACTGGTTTTGAAGATTTTCAATTTAACTCAGGAAATTTCCAGAAAATCATAGAAAATCTAAAATATTGGAAAACAATGTTCAGAATTGAAATCGGTTAAATCAGAATACTAGAATGTTCAAAACGAGCAATACTCTAGGATCGGGTCCTCGGTTCAGACTAGGGCAGACTCTGAGTCCGTGAATCCGGATCCAAGACAAAACGATCATATAAATAATTCATAATACAAAACAAATACAGGAAGTAAATCAAAAAATACAATCGAAAATCTGAATACGCCACTAAGTACATATTCTGGGAGCGGGGTGTTACAGTAACTAACCAAAGCATCTCTAACCGATTCATCCAAATATATGAGTTCGTCTTCAACTAAGTTTTTAGTGCTTTGATTAATTAGAGATCATTGAATCAAGTTTTGAAAAGTTTGATCATTGGTTGGCTCATCGAAAGTGAAGATACTCAAATTGAGTTTTGTTTTCTTAAAGGAAACTCTAAACTCAGGATTCTCAACACATGTTTTCTCACCATTGTGATCACACTCTTCAATAAAAAGCTCATCAAGAAATAAAGACTCATTATCCATGTAGGCATCCTCACAATTTTGATCAGTGTGCTTCATTTTCTCCATATGAGTGGATGCAATTTTCTGCTCCTCAACACTTATCTTTTCACAGAACTTAGAAAATTTATCCTCAAATTTCTCTTGAAGCAAAAATTCATCATTGTCACATTCATCTTCATAATAAGATTCAACTGGCTCCACATGAGGTATATGTGTAGCCAAATAATTTCTAATCACTTCATCCAGACACTAAGGATCATTATTAAGTTTGTACACTTCATGCACCTTCACAACTTCCTCAACAGGTTTCTCATGTTCAAGCTTTCCAAATTGATTTAGATGAAATAATGGGGACTCGAAGGGCATCTCGATGAAATGATTAGACATGTCACTATGGCCCACAATTGCTCTTCGGGTCAACAGTTTGGCCTTTGTTCATTTTATGAAAGTTGATGTGCTCTTGAATGGACATGGGTCGAGTCGGTATTGGCTTAGGAACTAGTTGACTAGAAAAGGGATCCTTCTCTTGCTTACTAACCAACTCATTTGCTGGCCTGTTTAAGCAGTCTCCAATATCATATAGCACTTGCTTTGAAGTTTGCCTGAAAGTTTCAAAAGCTTCCTCTAGTATTCGTTCCTTTTCCACCTGATTGCCATTGAACTCAATTTGCGAAAGTTGATGGAATTCTTGAACTTGATCTGGACTTGTAGGTGAAACAGGTTAATTGAGATGAGTCATTATCTTATCCATATGAGCACATGCCTCGATTAACTGCTGATTGGTTTCGACTATAGTCTGCTGCATGGCTTCAAAACTCTTCTCTAATGTGCTTTTTTCATGCTCATTGTTATATCCCCAAGACAGAGGTGGTGGTTCAATGTAGGACCAATTGCATTGAGAGTTTATATATGATTGGTCCCATACAGAATCTGAATAATTTCAACACCCTGAATTCAAATTTGTTAGATAGGGTTCGCTCGTAGGTCCTTGAAATGTATGAAGTTGATTTTGACCTAGTCCCAACGAATACCCTACCGAAGGACATTGTTCAAAAGAGTGAGATGAATTTTGACAGTTATAGCACCAAATGGGAAAATTAGATGTAAAAGATGGGATAATGGGTTGGATGTCATCATGAAAGGTAGGAAGAGGGGTTGGTGGATGAAAAGGAGGATATGGCCTATAGTATGGATCGTAACCAAATGAATTTGGATAGGCCATAGGGAAAGGATTTTTTTAATTTTTGAATTTTTAAATTATTATTTTTTACAATCCGGTAAAAGTGTCAAAACTAAAGATAGAACACCGTGTCCCCAGCAACGACGCCAAAAACTTGATGGGGAGATTCTGTCTCCTCGTTTTAAAATACCGCAAGTGTACGGTCGTTCGATGTAGCACTTGAGGGTCGATCCACAGGGACAGGCGGCTCTTACGGTTTCAACGCTTCTAGACGAATTGTCAAAGAGTTTGTGAATTGGATTTTTAAACTAAGAATTAATTTAGAAAAAAAATCAAGTCAAGCACCTAGGTTCGAATCCCCTAAACTATAATTAAGCAGTCAATTATGATCTCCAACCAGTCTGTTGTTACTCATCAAAATCTCTACTTCTAATAGGAAAACTAAGTCTAAACACTAGATCTAAGTACAGGGTCACATGGTCCATCAAAGGTAAATAAAATGACTAAATAAATTAAAAGCAGAAAAGCAGTAAAACCCTAAGCATGGACCATTGACTATTGATACATACCCTGTAAAATAACTAGTGACTCTAGAAATAATCTTCTAAAAGTTATAGGTCAATTGGTGTGCAATCGGTCCTAGTTAGGAGATCTACCGTTGACCACAAGATAATCTAGCCTAGGTTCATCTCCTCTCGGCACTTTAGACAAATTTAGCTACTCATGATGAAGTTAATAACAATATGGTCTAGTGAATAAAGCATGTCTCAATAATTAATCTACTAATCACAGAAAATAAATAACCAGATCAATTAAAATAAGCAAACTAGTTAAATTCATAAAGTAAATCAAACTAATTAATTAAACTCAACTAAATGAATTACTAATACATTGATTACCTGAATGTGGCCCTGCCACCACTCACGCATGTGAAGAAGACTTCATGTCTTCTTTGCATAAATTTGCAGCCAAAGCAAAATCCCCTCGACCAATTGCAAGCAAGTGGACCCTACCAAACAATGCAACTCTTTTGTACATGAAATATTGTGGAGGATCCTGCATGCAGCCATGTGGGCCTTGCTTGACTGGGTCCCACCCGTGTGAACCAACAAAACCAGCGCCTCTCTGGAGGCGCCCCTTCAGTGGCGCCTCTGCAGGCACCTATTTCTTCTTCTTCTTTTTGTTTTTTGTTTTTTTTTCAATCAAGAAACAAAGAAAACTTTATATTAAAGGAAATTCGGCCTCCAAAAATGTAACGCCCCGATCCCGCAGGTGCGGGGACGTTATGACGACGTACAGACGCAGGGCGAAAAACCCTCACGTACGTACGCTAAGCCTCAGTACAATAAATAACCTCCATCAATACCTAAGTTCCAGCATGAAATAAGTACAAGAATACCTGCAGAAGAGGTTAGCGATCATAACAGATATGAAAAATAGGGACAAATAGGAGAACAGAAATAAAGTACCATGATACCTATGAATAGTCAGTCCCGATGAGGAATCTCCTATGTGACTCTAAGAACTCTCTGATACTACGGTAACTCAGATCTCCAACCTAGGCACGCAAACCCAGGGTCGTCAGAAAGCGACCTAGTGAGTGGTAAAATGAAGGAGGCAGTAATATATATAATAGTAATACAAGCACGATATATATAATACATACTGTAATACCCCTCTCCCGGAATACGTACTTGGTTACGTATTCAGTCTTCCGATCGTATTTTCCGATTTACCTTCCGTATTTGACCAATTTCAATTCCAAATATCATTTTCCAATATTTTAGATTTTATGTGATTTTCTGGAATTTTCTGGAATTAAAATGAATTTCTCCGAAACGGTGTCGGCCAGTACCGCTGACCGATTTCCGAATTTTTATCTTCCAAACTGTTAGGAATTTTTAGAAAGTCCTTTAGGCTTTATTCCTTAGAATCATATTTTCAACCTACACTCTTTTTCTGGAGATTTTACGAATTTATGAAAATTCTTTCGGAGTCGGTAAATAACTGATTCCGGGATTTTTAATTAAAAATCTATACAGTATTTCTTCAAACGAATTTCACCATGAGTCTTCAAATATTTTTCTTGATTTTGGTAAAATTTTCAGACCAATCCGAGATACTTGAAACTCGGACCTTTTTTCAAAAAATTGCAAATTCCATTTTCCACCTCATGTGCCACCTCAAACCCCACTCACCCTTCACCTAACACCACTCACTCTCTCTCTCACCCACAGCCGGCCAAGTGGCCAAGGAGAGGACACTCACCTCACCCCCTTTTTACACAAAACCCCCTCTCATTCCCTTTAATTCCACCCTCTTTGCAAAATCCCAAATCCTATATAAGATTTCCCTTTTCACTTTAAACCTTTTTCCTCCTCATTTCTTCACAAGAGAAGAGAAGCTCCATAATCTCCTTCTCCCTCTAGCAAGAACCCTAGCTCCATGAACCCAATCTCTTCATCTCCACCTCAAGGCTTCAAGGACTTCCTCAAGGGCTTCATCTAGGGCTTCCTCAAGGACCTCAACTTCAACCATCATCCTCATCCTTGGATCAAGTCACAATTGAACCTATCCCAAGTGAGTATTTCACTCACCAAGACTTGTATTAGCCCTAGAATACTTGTATCTACACTTCTTGTACACCTAGGTCACCAAAAACCACGAATTGAACCATCAAACACACTTCCAGAAATTCTGATCTGCTCACTGTTCTTCACAGTATTAGTCGACTCATCATAGGAACTAGTCGACTAGAACACTTAGCTGAAACTTAGTTTTTCCGGAAAACACAGTATTAGTCGACTTACCCAAACATTAGTCGACTAATCAACTCTCTAGAACTCCCTGTTAGTCGACTCCTGAATTTACCTAGTCGACTAATCCTTCCTGGACCAGAAACCCAACTTTCTGTATCAGCAGACTTAGTCGACTTAAGTGTCCATTAGTCGACTAGAACTCCCTATTAGTCGACTAACCTTCCTACCCTAGTCGACTAATTTTCCCTGAAACAGAATCCTAACTCTCTGTATCCCAGTATTAGTCGACTAACCCTTACCCCTAGTCGACTAATCCTGACTGTGTGTCATAGTTAATTTCTGTTCTGAATTTGGTTTTTATACTTGTTACATATGTATTATACCTTGCTTATTCATGCTTCAATACTGGCTCTACATGACCTATTACTGGATGGATGTATCTCTTGTTACCTCATGACTTATTATTGCATATACTCGTTCCATGACATGTTAAACAATAATATCACCACTTATCATGCCATCTCTTAAAACTAAGCATGATACACTTGACTTTTACATAAAAAGCACCAACTTACATATGGGTCGGGGGAAATATGCGGATATCGATACGTGTTCGTGTTTACAGTGGCTTTTAGGTATATTGTACAATTACTGTTCCGGTCTTACCTGTGGTACTCCAGGGGACCGAGGGGAGTGCTTTCTCCCTTTCCTGTTTACTGTCATGACAAGGGCATACATAAGTCCCTCCTGTTTAGCCTTGCGGCAGGTTCCGTCTTCAAGCAACAGAACAATCCTGGGCCGTGGTCCCGGGTATGCACGGGACCCACTGTAAACATAGTTCGTCGATACAACCGCTGTTTCCAATAACAACCTTGTTTCACTAGGATATGGATCTATGTGCTCTGGGACGCTGGGTCACATAGCTAGATATCACAGTAAGACAAGTAATAATAATAAGACGTTAATTGTAGATTTGTTGCATATGATCTTGCCTTATTGAGTTTACATCGCTTGTTATTCATTGCTATTTATTGTAACTTCATTGCCTTTATTCATGATCCTTATGTCACTTGACTATCTTTTATTTGTTATTATATGTCTTGACCCTTTGGATTTGCATATTCAGATTCCGAGGCCTGGGTCGAAGTGGAGCCTTCCACAGAGGACCGGGCCTATCTTTCTGAGCAGGCTGACCAGCTCTAGTCTCATCGTGCCGACTCTTCCTTTTGGTTCACGGGATCTCCACCCATTTCGTGAGCATTTTTGTATTTTTGGTTGTATAGGATTCATCTTTGGACTTGGGTTGTGATAAAAGATACCTGTAAAGTGATTTTGCTTATCATAACTTGTATAACTTTGTATTTATCTTTTGTAAGTTGGCATATGAATATACCACGCTGTGTGTTGTACTCTGATACTTGTTGTACTTAATGCTTAGCGTATATACGTGGGGGCACCATCTGACCTACGTATATGCGTTGCAGTGACGTTCCCGTATCATTGGGATCGGGGCGTTACAGGTTGGTATCAGAGCCTAGGCTCTCAAACCTAATAGTACAACCAAGTGGCAAATTCTAGTGATTTGCTAATGCCAACTACAATGTACAAAGTTATATAGTCCTTCTTGACTTCGTCCTTGATTCATTCCTCGTATCCTAGACTCCTTCCCTTTGTTTCCAATTCCAGATCTTATCCCTTTCGGTATGGAGAGACGTTCGGGTCGCAACAATGTCGGGCAAGTACCGAATGGACCCGTAGGAGGAGAGGGTGCTGATATCCTGAGGATCATTCAGACTATGCTGGGAAACCAGCAACAGCAGATGGAGAATCAGCATCAGCAGACTGAGCTCCTCAGGCAAGAGTTGGCAGCCCCGAAGGAGCAGAAGCCGGGGAGCATCTCAGACTTCCGACGGCTACAGCCGGCCGTATTCACGGGAGTCGAGAGGCCATTGGAGGCTGAACAGTGGTTAACAGACACCACCGATCTGCTGAACGCCGCCAGGGTGCCTAAGGAGAACCAAGTGGAGGTTGCAAAGATCCAGCTGAAGGACATAGCCAGGACTTGGTGGCTTGCAGAGGAGGCTCGCTTGGAGAAACCTATCTCTTGGAATACGTTCTCCAAGAGCTTTTATAGCAGGTTCTTTCCCGCCACTGCTCAGAAGGACATGGAGGAGCAGTTCATCAAGCTTCAACAGGGGGATAGATCCGTAGATGAGTATGCTGCAGAATTTCTCAGGTTGAGTCGCTTCGCCCCGTACATGATAGCAGATGAGGAGAAGAGGGCAAGCCGGTTCCAGCAAGGTCTGCAAATGGACATTCAGATGTTCCTAATGCCCCATCATCTGAAGACCTATGCAGAAGTTCTCACCAGCGCTCGAGAGGTGGAGCGTGGGTTTGAGAAGAAGCAAGGAGATCAGAGGAAGGACCAGGCCATGAAGAGGCCGTTTGTACCGGTGGGTAGAGGAGGACCGTCCAGGGCAGCGAAGGTTCAGGCCAGGCAACCATTCAGAGCAGTTCCTTACCAGATGGCTCGACCAGGTCTTATCTGCAACTTTTGCCAGAAACCAGGACACTCTCAGCAGGATTGCCGGAGGGCAAATGGATTGTGTTTGGTGTGTGGAGCACGAGACCATGCCGTAGAGACCTGTCCTCACAGGAGAATGGGGTTTGCTAACCAAACCTTGCCGGCACCTCAAGGACAGAATGGACAGAGGGCACTACCAGGGCCAGTTGGGCAGAGGCACCAGGGACCAGTGATGAGGAGAGCTCTTCCCCTTCCTCCACCGCATGTTGCTCGCCCAGTGCAGAGAGGAGCCCGGACAGCAGCAGGGCGTGGCAGAGGTCAGGCCTACAACCTGACAGCAGAGGAGGCTGAGGCTTCAGAGGAGGTGATTACAGGTAACATCAGAGTTCATTCTATACCTGTTCTCGCTCTCTTCGATTCGGGTGCATCCCACTGTTATATCTCCGACCATTTTGTGGCTGTTCATTCCATACCTGTTAAGGCTTTAGACCACAAGTGGGAGATAAGTACCGGGAATGGGGTAGTTATATCTTCTAGAGTTTGTGCTGACTGTCCAGTGGAACTTTGTGGGAAGACCTTGGCCATAGATATGCTCGTACTAGACACCAAAGGGTACGACGTAATCTTAGGCATGACTTGGCTCAGTCAGTACTATGCAGTGATTGACTGTAGAGGGAGGAGGATCAATTTCAGAATCCCGCATCAGCCGGAGTTCCAGTTTAGTGGAGAGGTGAAGCCTGCTAAGAAGGAGATTCAGATGACCACTTCGGAGGTTCTGAAGGGAGTGCCAGTGTGGGATGAGTTTCCAGAAGTCTTTGCTGAGGTCTCAGGGTTTCCACCGGAGAGGATAATTGAGTTCTCCATTGATACAATTCCAGGAGCAGCTCCTATATCCAAGGCTCCGTACAGGATGGCACCGACAGAGTTGGAGATCTTGAAGAAGCAACTGCAGGAGTATTCGGACAAGGGATTGATTCGGCCAAGCACTTCACCATGGGGAGCTCCAGTGCTCTTGGCGAATAAGAAGGATGGTGGTAAGGGGCTTGTTATTGATTATAGGGAGTTGAACAAGGTCACCATCAAGAACAAGTATCCCTTGCCCCGGATTGATGATTTGTTTGATCAGCTCCATGGAGCCCGTGTATTTTCTAAGTTAGATTTGCAGTCGGGTTACCATCAGCTGAGGGTGAAGAAGGAGGATGTTCCGAAGACGGCATTCAGGACCCGTTATGGCCACTATGAATTTCTAGTTATGCCTTTCGGAGTCACCAATGCCCCTGCGGTTTTCATGGATTTGATGAACCGAGTGTTCTCGCCCTACTTGGATCAGTTCGTTGTTGTTTTCATTGATGAAATCTTGATCTATTCCAGGAACAACAAGGAGCATGCAGAACACTTGAGGATCGTGTTGCAGACCCTCCAGCAGGAGCAGCTTCATGCCAAGAGGAGCAAGTGTGAGTTCTGGTTGGACAGTATAGCTTTCCTTGGACACGTAGTTTCAGCAGAAGGAATTTCAGTTGATCCTAGTAAAGTCCAGGCAGTGCAGAATTGGCCAGTTCCGAAGACGGTGACTGAGATTAAGAGTTTTCTTGGGCTAGCCGGATATTACAGGCGCTTTGTCCAGGATTTCTCTAGGATTGCAGCTCCGTTGACCAGGCTCACCAGAAAAGGGGAGAGATACATATGGACAGAAGATTGTGATGCAGCATTTGAGCAGTTGAAGCAGAGGCTTATCACAGCTCCAATCTTGAGGACTCCTTCAGGAAGAGGAGGGATGGTCATTTTCTGTGATGCATCAGGTAAAGGCCTGGGGTGTGTGCTTATGCAACATGATCATGTTATAGCATATGCATCTAGGCAGTTGAAGCCTCATGAGAGGAATTACCCAACTCATGACTTGGAGTTGGCAGCTGTGATATTTGCTTTGAAGATCTGGAGACACTACCTTCTGGGAGACAAAGTGTTGATATACACAGATCACAAGAGCCTCAAGTATATTTTCTCACAGAAGGAGTTGAATATGAGGCAGAGGAGGTGGTTGGAGCTTATGGCGGACTATGATATTGACTTGCAGTATCATCCAGGCAAAGTCAATACCGTTCCTGATGCACTGAGCAGGATGCCAGAGAACAGAGTGCTAGTCCACCTCACGCAGCAGAGGGAGTTGATTCAGGAATTCATCAGATTGGATTTGATGTTAGTGCAAGGAGGTGATAAGGCGGGCAGTTCCTGGCTTTACAGATCCAGTCATCATTGATAGAGGAGATCAAGGAAGCTCAGAAGGAGGACCCCAGATTGCAGACATTCAGAGCTCAGGTGGAGGCTGGATTGAGGTCGGATATCTGCATTCACCCAGATGGTGCATTGTATTTTGGAGATAGACTTTGTGTTCCCCGAGGAGAAGTCAGGCAGAAGATTTTGGAGGAAGCTCACAGTTCAGCGTATTCTATACACCCTGGGGGAAACAAGATGTACCAGGGCCTGAAGAAGCACTTTTGGTGGAATGCTATGAAGAGGGAGATAGCCCAGTTTGTTGCCAAGTGCTTGGTTTGCCAGCAGATAAAGATCGAGCATCAGAGACCAGCTGGACTTCTTCAACCTTTGCCGATACCCGAATGGAAGTGGGAGCATATCACCATGGATTTTGTGACGGCATTACCTCGGAGTCCCAGGGGTAATAATGCTGTGTGGGTTATAGTTGATCGCCTCACCAAGTCAGCTCACTTCATACCATTCAGGGTAGGCCAGTCGACAGAGGTTCTGGCAGATAAGTATATGAAGGAGGTGGTTCGTCTGCATGGAGTTCCAGTTAGTATTGTGTCAGATAGAGACACCAGATTCAGATCTCATTTCTGGGAGAGTCTCCAAGAAAGTCTGGGAACTCGTCTGAAATTCAGTACTTCTTATCATCCTCAGACAGACGGACAATCTGAGAGGACTATCCAGATCCTTGAAGATATGTTGAGGGCTTGCATGATTGACTTTGGGGGATCTTGGGAAGACCATCTTCACTTGGCCGAGTTTTCATATAACAACAGCTACCAGGCAAGTATTAAGATGGCACCTTTTGAGGCATTGTATGGTAGGAAGTGCCGATCACCGATTTGTTGGGATGAAGTCGGTGAGAGGAGTCTTTTGGGACCAGAGATTCTGATGCAGACTACAGAGAAAGTCAGGGTTATCAGAAATCATCTCAGGGCTGCTCAGAGTAGGCAGAAGAGTTGGGCAGACACTCGGAGAAGGCCATTGGAGTTCCAGGTTGGAGGTCATGTATTCTTGAGGATATCACCTACCAAGGGAGTGATCCGGTTCGGTGCTCGTGGGAAGCTAAGTCCAAGGTATATTGGCCCATTCGAGATCCTGGATCGTGTGGGAGATGTATCCTATAGATTGGCATTACCGCCATCTTTGGACGGGGTGCATAATGTCTTCCACGTGTCTCAGTTGAGGAAGTATGTCAGGGATGACGGCCATATTCTGGATCATTCCGAGCTAGAGCTACAACCGGATTTATCATACCAAGAACCGCCGTTGGCCATTCTGGATAGGAGTGTCAAGACACTGAGGAACAGAGCTATTCCATTGGTATTGGTGTCATGGAACAGGCATGCGCCAGGAGAGGCCACTTGGGAGCGTGAGGACGTTATCCGGGAGCGTTATCCTCAACTTTTCACATCTTGATTGGGTAAGACTCTTTTCTTCTACTCTTCTTTACCGTTATCTTTCCTTGTATCCATATCTATCTGTTGCTTTTCCTGTTATCTTTCACCTTATGAAATTTCGAGGACGAAATTTTTGTAAGGTGGGTAGATTGTAATACCCCTCTCCCGGAATACGTACTTGGTTACGTATTCAGTCTTCCGATCGTATTTTCCGATTTACCTTCCGTATTTGACCAATTTCAATTCCAAATATCATTTTCCAATATTTTAGATTTTATGTGATTTTCTGGAATTTTCTGGAATTAAAATGAATTTCTCCGAAACCGGTGTCGGCCAGTACCGCTGACCGATTTCCGAATTTTTATCTTCCAAACTGTTAGGAATTTTTAGAAAGTCCTTTAGGTTTTATTCCTTAGAATCATATTTTCAACCTACACTCTTTTTCTGGAGATTTTACGAATTTATGAAAATTCTTTCGGAGTCGGTAAATAACTGATTCCGGGATTTTTAATTAAAAATCTATACAGTATTTCTTCAAACGAATTTCACCATGAGTCTTCAAATATTTTTCTTGATTTTTGGTAAAATTTTCAGACCAATCCGAGATACTTGAAACTCGGACCTTTTTTCAAAAATTGCAAATTCCATTTTCCACCTCATGTGCCACCTCAAACCCCACTCACCCTTCACCTAACACCACTCACTCTCTCTCTCACCCACAGCCGGCCAAGTGGCCAAGGAGAGGACACTCACCTCACCCCCCTTTTTACACAAAACCCCTCTCATTCCCTTTAATTCCACCCTCTTTGCAAAATCCCAAATCCTATATAAGATTTCCCTTTTCACTTTAAACCTTTTTCCTCCTCATTTCTTCACAAGAGAAGAGAAGCTCCATAATCTCCTTCTCCCTCTAGCAAGAACCCTAGCTCCATGAACCCAATCTCTTCATCTCCACCTCAAGGCTTCAAGGACTTCCTCAAGGGCTTCATCTAGGGCTTCCTCAAGGACCTCAACTTCAACCATCATCCTCATCCTTGGATCAAGTCACAATTGAACCTATCCCAAGTGAGTATTTCACTCACCAAGACTTGTATTAGCCCTAGAATACTTGTATCTACACTTCTTGTACACCTAGGTCACCAAAAACCACGAATTGAACCATCAAACACACTTCCAGAAATTCTGATCTGCTCACTGTTCTTCACAGTATTAGTCGACTCATCATAGGAACTAGTCGACTAGAACACTTAGCTGAAACTTAGTTTTTCCGGAAAACACAGTATTAGTCGACTTACCCCAAACATTAGTCGACTAATCAACTCTCTAGAAACTCCCTGTTAGTCGACTCCTGAATTTACCTAGTCGACTAATCCTTCCTGGACCAGAAACCCAACTTTCTGTATCAGCAGACTTAGTCGACTTAAGTGTCCATTAGTCGACTAGAACTCCCTATTAGTCGACTAACCTTCCTACCCTAGTCGACTAATTTTCCCTGAAACAGAATCCTAACTCTCTGTATCCCAGTATTAGTCGACTAACCCTTACCCCTAGTCGACTAATCCTGACTGTGTGTCATAGTTAATTTCTGTTCTGAATTTGATTTTTATACTTGTTACATATGTATTATACCTTGCTTATTCATGCTTCAATACTGGCTCTACATGACCTATTACTGGATGGATGTATCTCTTGTTACCTCATGACTTATTATTGCATATACTCGTTCCATGACATGTTAAACAATAATATCACCACTTATCATGCCATCTCTTAAAACTAAGCATGATACACTTGACTTTTACATAAAAAGCACCAACTTACATATGGGTCGGGGGAAATATGCGGATATCGATACGTGTTCGTGTTTACAGTGGCTTTTAGGTATATTGTACAATTACTGTTCCGGTCTTACCTGTGGTACTCCAGGGGACCGAGGGAGTGCTTTCTCCCTTTCCTGTTTACTGTCATGACAAGGGCATACATAAGTCCCTCCTGTTTAGCCTTGCGGCAGGTTCCGTCTTCAAGCAACGGAACAATCCTGGGCCGTGGTCCCGGGTATGCACGGGACCCACTGTAAACATAGTTCGTCGATACAACCGCTGTTTCCAATAACAACCTTGTTTCACTAGGATATGGATCTATGTGCTCTGGGACGCTGGGTCACATAGCTAGATATCACAGTAAGACAAGTAATAATAATAAGACGTTAATTGTAGATTTGTTGCATATGATCTTGCCTTATTGAGTTTACATCGCTTGTTATTCATTGCTATTTATTGTAACTTCATTGCCTTTATTCATGATCCTTATGTCACTTGACTATCTTTTATTTGTTATTATATGTCTTGACCCTTTGGATTTGCATATTCAGATTCCGAGGCCTGGGTCGAAGTGGAGCCTTCCACAGAGGACCGGGCCTATCTTTCTGAGCAGGCTGACCAGCTCTAGTCTCATCGTGCCGACTCTTCCTTTTGGTTCACGGGATCTCCACCCATTTCGTGAGCATTTTGTATTTTTGGTTGTATAGGATTCATCTTTGGACTTGGGTTGTGATAAAAGATACCTGTAAAGTGATTTTGCTTATCATAACTTGTATAACTTTGTATTTATCTTTTGTAAGTTGGCATATGAATATACCACGCTGTGTGTTGTACTCTGATACTTGTTGTACTTAATGCTTAGCGTATATACGTGGGGGCACCATCTGACCTACGTATATGCGTTGCAGTGACGTTCCCGTATCATTGGGATCGGGGCGTTACACATACTGTTGTACTGGTGATGTCATATAATAAGGATATAATAAGTAGGAGAAATAGATAAACAGGTCATCTTTTATTACATCACTACCTAGCCGGTTATCATCGGGTCATGTCTATAGGAGTATCCCGTCTTCTAGACTACCGACAGTTGTATCGTGGTGAAGTGCTGGAACTAAACCTATGTATCGTGATGAAGGGATGGAAATAAACATGTAGATGACGTATGCAACGTAACCATACTACTATGTTGTGTCTAGGCAGCATATAGGGAATACAAAACATAATATATGCAATGCAAAGTATACATGTGCATGAGTAGTATGTCACCACAGAAAGTGTAACATGTACCAGGTAAAGTAATAAGGACACAGGTAATCATGAGATCGGATAAAGTATCATGACCAGTAACAAGATAGCATACATGTCTCAGGCAAGTTATGTTATTTATACAATAGTAGCAATCAGTACCACCTGGTATTTTAATCAATATTTTCCAGTGTCCCATACCACTGGCAGTTAATACTGGAGCCCGCACTCCAGTCGAACCCATCCGGACATGGCCTACGGGTACCATTATCCAAATGAGAGAGTGACCAAATAACAAGTGTTCCCAATATCACTATTGTGTATACTGTTTTATTATGTTAATTGGAAACCCATGGTCGAGGAGCTCTTATCGGGTAAGTGTATCCCGTGCATACCCGGGATCACGGCCTTAAACGGACCCCTGGCTGCTGAGACCAGGGCCCTCCGCTAAGAGGGGAGCACGAATCAAGTAACGGGAGCTCATGGAGCTAGTGGTAGGTAGCACTACCGTCCCCTGCAGTGGGACTAACAATATGGATCCAGTACATCACCCGATAAGATCTAATCAACCGTCGAGTCTCCCCCATACCCCAGTTATCTTTATGATCTGATATGTCTAGTATACAATGTAACAAGAACAAATGCAGTACATGATACGGGTAACATGGTAACTGGACCTGAGCTCTGTTGATAGCATAGAACAATATAACGGGAACAATATAACGGGAACAATATAACGGGAAACAGGAACAATAGATGTGGGATTCCACATATCGCATATCAACAGCTCTCATGTCCAGTAACGGGAATATCCATATCAGTAACAGGAAACAATCATATAACAGGAATACGGTAACATGGAACAATAATACATGTAATCTGAGCGGGAATCCATATGACAAGAATAAAGAAACCATACATGCATGTGTAACAGTGATATGCGAGAATTCATGTAACGATGATAATTCTATATTTCATCACGATATCCGTGAAGTGGTGCATATATATATATATATATATATATATATATATATATATATATATATCGGTGTGACATGAATATGACATAAGAGTGTGACGTGTCATAGTATCTGTGTTGGCCAAGGTTACAATCACCCTTGTTTAGTGTATTTTGATGATTACAAAACATATTAGTTATTTGTACTAATAACAATTGTTGTTTAAGTGTGTTTCAGGTTTATTATCATACTAGAAGTACTCTCACTCAAATACAAGGCTTTTGGACTCAAGACAATTCAATTTGGGCTCAAGTTGCAATATTAAAGATCTAGTGAAGATAGCCCACCTTGAAGAATAGCTTTGAAGTCCTTTAGAAGTTTGTAAGTTTAGTATGTTAAAGTTTGAATATAGGAAATTTGGCTCTAGGATTTGCACACACACTTGTTTCATGTATTTCCTATGTTTTGAAAATAGTTTTTGAAAATGGTTGTTTCTAAGTTTTATGCCTTAGTTTATATATACATGTACCAAAGCTTTATATCCTGAAAAACTTATTTAAAACATGTGTATAAACTATTTTCTGCATAATACTTAGCTATATGTATTTTAAAATATTTATCAAAATTTTTCTAACTCAAAACAGCCCTGTTTTTCAGTGTCAGGCAACATCGGTCGACCGGCCCGGTCGACCGGCGCTGTGCCTGGACATGCACTGTTTGTGCATGTCCGTCGGTCGACCGGACCGGTCGACCGACAGAGAGCATTCTGCTCTCGGGAATTTTCGGTCGACCGGACCGGTCGACCGGAAGAAGGAAACTGTGTTTCCTCCTTTTGGGTCGGTCGACCGGACCGGTCGACCGGGAGCCAACGGCTACTTCCAGCTGGCCTGGCGGTCGACCGGACCGGTCGACCGCCAAGCCTGCAAAATAGCAACGGCTCTTTCCTCTTTGGGATTTTCTGAAAATCTGTTTTCTTTTTCTGTTTAACAGACTTTTGGAGAGTTGTTGGGGTGCTTTTGCAGGTTGAATTAGGTGAAAAGAAAATGTTTTTAACTTATTTTCAACCCTATAAATAGAGGAGAAGTCTCTCCTTCATATCACTTAGAAAAATTCCTCAAGTTTTGTTGTTTTCAAAAGAGAAAAGAAAAATAGTTGAAGCTTTCAATTCCCACTCTTTCAAGTTTGTTTTTCAGTTGTGTTTGATTCTCTATATCACTCTACAACTGAAAGTTTTCTCACCACACTTCATAGAGCCAAAAATCCTATACTCATTCTATAGTGAAGTTGTAAATTGAAGTGAGAGTGTTTGTAAAAGATTGAGAAAAAGTGTAGTGATCAAGTTGTGATCACTTTGTTCTTGTAATTCCTTCTTGTGGAGCAACCTCTTCGGTAGAGGTCCTTTTGTATTCGGTGGAGCTCGGTGCTCGGTCTTCGGTAGACCAATTGTAAAGGCATCCTCGGTGGATAGTGGAAACCCTTCACGGAGGTGAAGGCGGGGACTAGAGCAAGTGTGCTCGAACCTCGAAACAAATCATCTTGTTTGCGATTGCCTTTGCGTTATTCTTGCTTTACATTTCTCTTGCTTTATATTGTCTTGAATTATTTGCTTGAGAACTAACTCTCTACTTGTGCAATCTTGTCTTGTTTACTTTACTTGCTATACTTGTTGTGTTACATTGTGTGCATCTCATTTCTCATCATCATACTTGGCATTGATCGATCACACCTCAATACAACACGATTGCATTGCGCACCTCTAACCCATATCTAGGGGAATTGGGAGGAAGGAGTTCAGAACCTCGCAAGGGGTATTCGGCTCTTAGTCGTGTTTTGAGAGATCGTTGCATCACACATTTAATTAAAAGTTTAAAAAGATCATTAGATTAGCATTCACACCTATTCACCCCCCCTCTAGGTGTTTTTCAATTGGTATCAGAGCTTGGACTCTAGGATTTGGTTTAACCACCTTAGAGAAGATCCTAATTTGCTAATCATTTCATTCATATTCATATAGTAAAAATGGCCGATGGAATTAAAACCCCTCCTAAGTTTGATGGACTTAACTTTCCCATATGGAAAGTTAAGATGACCGTGTTTTTGCAATCTCTAGGTAGCCGAGTTGCAAAGGCCGTGACTAAGTCCTTTAGTGTACCCCCCGGTGACGAATCCACTTGGTCCGAAATAGAGACTAAGGAATTCGATGCCAATGCCAAAGCTCACTATGCACTTCTTCAAGCCCTAAATGATGATGACATAGCTAGGGTTATACATTGCAAATCCGCATTTGAGATTTGGTCACACTTGATAGTCACTCATGAGGGGACCTCACAAGTAAAGAAGGCTAAGATTGACCTTCTTCGGTCTCAATATGAAACATTTAGCATGCAAGACAATGAAACCATAGATGATATGGTTACAAGATTTACCAAGATTACTAATGGACTCTCTTCTTTAGGTGAAGATATCAACAATGATCAAAGAGTAAGGAAGATCATCCGGGCTCTTCCTCCTTCATGGGAAGTTAAAGCTACAACCTTGAAGGAACTCAATGACAATGAAGAGATGGAGCTCATAGGTCTCATTGGGAACCTCAAAACCCATGAGATGGAAAGGAAAGCAAGGGAGGATATGGCTCCTACCAAGAAGAAGACCATCGCCTTCAAGAGTCAAGCTACACACTCCGATGAAGATGATGAAGAAGAAGATGATGAGGAGCTCTCACTCCTTGTTAAGAATGTCCGGAGGATGTACAACAAGGCGAAGTACCAAGGTAGAAGGAGATGGCAAGGAGGCAAAGAAGAAAGAAAGATCATATGCTTCAATTGCCAAAAACCGGGACACATTGTGGCGGAGTGTCCAGAAAAAGCAAAGCCTTCCACTTCAAAGAAGCCTTACAAGAAGAAGGCTATGAAGGCAACTTGGGATTCGGAGACCGAATCCGAGGAAGAAATAGACACCGCCAACATGTGCTTCATGGCTAATGAAGGCACAAGCAAGGTAACCTCTTCCCCTTCTCATGATAATGAACTTTCTATGGATGTGTTAGAAGAGGCTTTTGTTGAGTTGTCACAAACTATGATTTCTTAAAGAAAAAGTATATTAAAATGAAAAAGGAAAATGAATCTTTAAGTCTTCAAGTTTTTACTCTTACAAAAGAAAAGGATGAGTTGGTTTCCACTTTGGCCACTACCAAAAATGATTTTGAAAAATATAAGATCTCTTGCAAAGGTAAGGCCCCACTAATTGACTCAAATGAAGTTTCTATGCTTAAGGAAAGATTAGATTCATTAAGTGTTGTTTTGAAAGATTGTGAGTTTAACAAGAAGAAAATTGAGGCTATGTTTCCTAAGAAACAAGCCCCAAAGAAAAATGCTCATGCTCATGTTCATATTCATGCTACACAACCTAAACAACATGGCAAAACCCCAAAACATGCTCACACTACACATCATGCTTTCATGTATAGAAAAGTGTACTCATGTTCACATTGTGGGCGGAAAGGACACTTAGCTAATTTTTGTTATGATAGACTAAGTGCATCACATCATAATGTTTGGGTTCGTAAAACTAACTTTCAAGGACCCAAGAAAGTTTGGGTACCAAAGTCAACAATTGTTTTAAATGATGTAGGTACTTTCCAAAGCCCAACGACGTAGAGGTTTGTGGTATCTTGATAGTGGTTGCTCAAGGCACATGACTTGGGACATCAACAACTTTGCAACCCTATCAAGATATCATGAAGGTGGCACCGTCACCTTCGGAGATGACGCCAAGGGTAAAATCATCGGTATTGGTAATGTAAAACTTGGCACCTCTCCTTTAATTGAAAATGTAGTTTTAGTTGATGGCCTCAAGCATAATCTCTTGAGTGTTAGTCAACTTTGTGATAAAGGTTTTGATGTTATTTTTGATAATGTTGCTTGTAAAGTTATTGATAGAATTTCTAATGTTTGTGTATTTTCCGGTTTTCGTGAAAGTAATGTTTATATGATTGATATGTTAAATATGTCTTGTAATATTACTTGTTTGAAAGCCCTCGATGATGACTCTTGGTTGTGGCACAGGAGATTAGGGCATATTTCTTTTGATCACATTTCTAGGTTAAACACAAAGGAAATGGTGAAAGGTATTCCTTGTTTGAATTTTGAAAAGGACCGAGTTTGTGACGCATGTCAATTTGGGAAACAAACTAAGTCTTCTTTCAAGTCAATTAAGGATATCATGACATCACGTCCCTTGGAGTTAATCCATATGGATCTATTTGGCCCAACACAAACCAAAAGTCTAAGTGGGAATAGATTTGCTTATGTTTTGGTTGATGATTTTTCAAGATTCACTTGGGTTTTCTTTCTTGAACATAAAAGCCAAGCATTTTCTTATTTCCAAATTTTTAAGAAAAGAGTTGAAAAAGAAAAAGATGTTTCGATTTTGAGAATAAGAAGTGATAGAGGAGGTGAATTCATTAACCAACCCTTTACCACTTTTTGTGATGAACATGGAATAAAGCATGAACTTTCTTGTCCTAGAACTCCACAACAAAATGGAGTAGTTGAACGGAAAAATAGAACATTACAAGAGATGGCTAGGACAATGCTAAGTGAATATGGTCTACCACATTATTTGTGGGCCGAGGCCGTAAATACATCATGCTACATATCTAATCGTGTTTTCTTGTGTAAAAATACTACTAAAACTTCTTTTGAAATGTATTTTCTAGAAAACCTAATGTTTCCTATTTTAAAGTTTTTGGATGCAAATGTTTTGTTTTAAATACAAAAGATAATTTGGGAAAATTTGATCCTAAATCTTATGAGGCTATTTTTGTAGGTTACTCAAACACTAGTAAAGCTTATAGAATTTTCATTAGATCATCTTTGACTATTGAAGAGTCTATTCATGTTAAGTTTGAGGAATCTAACAAGTTTGTTAAGAATGTTGTAGAGATAGATGCATTGGATGAACGCATGGAGAAAGTGACCTTGGAGGATGCTTCTACTATGGGAGACAAACCAAAGGATGATGAAGGAAGCAATGCTAAAGTGGAAGAGGCACAAGAGAATGAAAATCAAACACATGAGGTGGAGCCTACTCAACCACTACCAAAGGATTGGAGATACAATCCACATCATCCCAAGGACCTCGTCATAGGTGAAGTATCAAAAGGGGTAACTACTCGCTCTAAAATTCAAGATTATTGTGGCCACTTTGCATTTATTTCACACATAGAACCCAAAATGTGCTCGAAGCCGAGGCCGATTCATATTGGTTGCTAGCCATGCAAGAGGAGCTCAATCAATTTGAGCGCAACCAAGTTTGGCACCTTGTTCCTAGGCCCCACGATAGACCAACAATTGGTACTAAGTGGATCTTTAAGAATAAGTTGGATGAATCGGGTAATGTAGTTAGAAACAAGGCTAGGTTAGTTGCCCAAGGTTACACTCAAATCGAAGGGATCGATTTTGAAGAAACCTTTGCACCCGTAGCACGGCTTGAAGCCATACGGATGACACTAGCATTTGCCTCATATAAAGATTTCAAATTATTTCAAATGGATGTTAAAAGTGCTTTTCTAAATGGATTTATTGAAGAGGAGGTGTATGTTGAACAACCCCCGGGTTTGTTGATCCTACACATCCGGATTTTGTTTTTAAATTAGATAAAGCTCTTTATGGTTAAAACAAGCCCCTAGGGCTTGGTATGAAAGACTTTCTTCATTTTTGATTTCAAATGGTTTTAAGAAAGGTAAAATTGATACAACTTTGTTTACAAAACATGTAGAAAATGACATTCTTATTGTGCAAATTTATGTAGATGATATTATTTTTGGTTCTACTAATGAATCTCTTTGCAAAGTTTTTGAGTCATGCATGAAGGATGAATTTGAAATGTCTATGATGGGGAGCTCAACTATTTCCTTGGACTCCAAATCAAGCAAAGGAAGGATGGGATCTTCATCAATCAAGCCAAGTACACAAAGGAACTAATCAAAAGGTTTGGGCTTGAAGGATCAAGAGTAAGCAAAACTCCCATGGCAACAACTACAAAGCTTGACAAAGATGAACAAGGTAAAAGTGTAGACATTAAACTTTATAGAAGTATGATTGGTAGCTTGCTTTATTTGACGGCTAGTAGGCCGGATATTATGTTTTCCGTTTGTCTTTGTGCACGTTTTCAATCTTGTCCTAAAGAATCTCACATAATAGCAGTTAAACGCATAATTAGATACCTTAAGGGCACTATTGAAATGGGTTTATGGTATCCTAAAACCGGATTATTTGAAATGAAGAGTTTTTCGGATGCCGACTATGCGGGTTGTAGGGTAGATAGGAGAGCACAAGTGGAACATGTCAATTCTAAGGTAATTGTCTTGTATCTTGGTCTTCCAAAAAGCAAAATTCGGTAGCCCTATCAACCGCCGAGGCGGAGTATGTTGCGGCCGGAGCTTGTTGTGCACAAGTTCTTTGGATGAAACATACTCTCCTTGACTATGATTTACACTTTGATCATGTTAAAATATTTTGTGATAATACTAGTACTATTCACATGACAAAGAATGCAAATAAACATAGTAAAACCAAACACATTGACATTAGGTATCACTTTCTTAGAGATCATTATGAGAAAGGTGATATTGTTATTGAATATGTTTCTACCGATTTTCAACTTGCCGATATTTTTACTAAACCTCTAGATTATGCTAGATTTTCATTTATTTGTGGTGAGTTGAATGTTTGTATTATAGATTCTTAAAATTAAGATTTTGTTTTAACCTTTTTGATGTATGACAAAAAGGGGGAGAATAATAATAATAAGTAAGTTGTTGATATTTGAAAAATAAGTATTTAAGTTTAAACTTTCTAAGTTTGATACTATTTGAGTTTCATTTCATAAAGAAAAAGAAAGTTTGTGTTTCCTTGAGTTTTTGGACAAAAACTATTGTGTTTGTTAAATGCTTTATGTATGCTTACATAGCTTTTCATATTCATGATAAATACATAGCATTGTTTGAGGGGGAGCTTTCCAAGCTTTTCCTTCTTTATTTGTTTCAATAACTTATATGTTTTGTCATCATCAAAAAGGGGGAGATTGTTGGCCCAAGGTTACAATCACCCTTGTTTAGTGTATTTTGATGATTACAAAACATATTAGTTATTTGTACTAATAACAATTGTTGTTTAAGTGTGTTTCAGGTTTATTATCATACTAGAAGTACTCTCACTCAAATACAAGGCTTTTGGACTCAAGACAATTCAATTGGGCTCAAGTTGCAATATTAAAGATCTAGTGAAGATAGCCCACCTTGAAGAATAGCTTTGAAGTCCTTTAGAAGTTTGTAAGTTTAGTATGTTAAAGTTTGAATATAGGAAATTTGGCTCTAGGATTTGCACACACACTTGTTTCATGTATTTCCTATGTTTTGAAAATAGTTTTTGAAAATGGTTGTTTCTAAGTTTTATGCCTTAGTTTATATATACATGTACCAAAGCTTTATATCCTGAAAAACTTGTTTAAAACATGTGTATAAACTATTTTCTGCATAATACTTAGCTATATGTATTTTTAAAATATTTATCAAAATTTTTCTAACTCAAAACAGCCCTGTTTTTCAGTGTCAGGCAACATCGGTCGACCGGCCCGGTCGACCGGCGCTGTGCCTGGACATGCACTGTTTGTGCATGTCCGTCGGTCGACCGGACCGGTCGACCGACAGAGAGCATTCTGCTCTCGGGAATTTTCGGTCGACCGGACCGGTCGACCGGAAGAAGGAAACTGTGTTTCCTCCTTTTGGGTCGGTCGACCGGACCGGTCGACCGGGAGCCAACGGCTACTTCCAGCTGGCCTGGCGGTCGACCGGACCGGTCGACCGCCAAGCCTGCAAAATAGCAACGGCTCTTTCCTCTTTGGGATTTTCTGAAAATCTGTTTTCTTTTTCTGTTTAACAGACTTTTGGAGAGTTGTTGGGGTGCTTTTGCAGGTTGAATTAGGTGAAAGAAAATGTTTTTAACTTTATTTTCAACCCTATAAATAGAGGAGAAGTCTCTCCTTCATATCACTTAGAAAAATTCCTCAAGTTTTGTTGTTTTCAAAAGAGAAAAGAAAAATAGTTTGAAGCTTTCAATTCCCACTCTTTCAAGTTTGTTTTTCAGTTGTGTTTGATTCTCTATATCACTCTACAACTGAAAGTTTTCTCACCACACTTCATAGAGCCAAAAATCCTATACTCATTCTATAGTGAAGTTGTAAATTGAAGTGAGAGTGTTTGTAAAAGATTGAGAAAAAGTGTAGTGATCAAGTTGTGATCACTTTGTTCTTGTAATTCCTTCTTGTGGAGCAACCTCTTCGGTAGAGGTCCTTTTGTATTCGGTGGAGCTCGGTGCTCGGTCTTCGGTAGACCAATTGTAAAGGCATCCTCGGTGGATAGTGGAAACCCTTCACGGAGGTGAAGGCAGGACTAGAGCAAGTGTGCTCGAACCTCGAAACAAATCATCTTGTTTGCGATTGCCTTTGCGTTATTCTTGCTTTACATTCTCTTGCTTTATATTGTCTTGAATTATTTGCTTGAGAACTAACCCTCTACTTGTGCAATCTTGTCTTGTTTACTTTACTTGCTATACTTGTTGTGTTACATTGTGTGCATCTCATTTCTCATCATCATACTTGGCATTGATCGATCACACCTCAATACAACACGATTGCATTGCGCACCTCTAACCCATATCTAGGGGAATTGGGAGGAAGGAGTTCAGAACCTCGCAAGGGTATTCGGCTCTTAGTCGTGTTTTGAGAGATCGTTGCATCACTCATTTAATTAAAGTTTAAAAAGATCATTAGATTAGCATTCACACCTATTCACCCCCCCTCTAGGTGTTTTTCAATCTGTGCAATATGTACATGTAATAACAGTGGTCAGTGTCGAATATCTGGTACTGTGAACGACAGTATCCGTGTAATGTTGTACTCATCCGTGTATAGCCATAATCCGTATAACATGTCTGCGTTGCACTAGTACATATAATAACAGTGGTCCGTGTATCATGTACTACCATGTCCTGTGAAGTATAGTAACAGTATCTCGCATGCATGTCTAGGGACAGTGTCGTGTCATAGCGTATCTGTGAATCAGTATACGTGTAACGTAACTATGCTACAATACATGTCAAGAATATAGTGACATAGTGGCCCGAGTGTCAGTGGCTGTGCAGGTTGTCTATATCAGTATTTATTGTTATGAGTATTCAATCAGGAATTACCTACCAATCTTCTAGGTTATTCCTATTACAATGCCTGTCCAGTCATAGTTACCGTCTTTTATCCATAATTAAGATATATCAATCAATGTCACTAAACAATAAAAAATATAATTTATAAAAGAAAAACACTTACAAACTGGCCACGGGAAGGTAGTTCTCTTCCCACGATCGCAACGGATCCAGAATCGTCCAAATCGGAGTCCGGATGCTCCGATATCGCCCGAACGCTAGAAGTAACGGAAATGGGTTAAATATGTAAATAAAAATAATCAATGCAAATACTGAATGCTCAGGGATTTTCTGCAAATATACCTTTATTGGGTTCGGATGCGGGTTTGGCTCTTAACGGGTCGGGGTCCAGATCCACAACCCATACCCACTTAACTTAAGTTAAATGGGTAACGGGTTAACGGGTTGAATTGGGGGGTTAATTGGGTTTAACCATGAACCCAATAGGGTTATTGGGTTTGGGTTTTACCCAAACCCAAAGGAACCAAACAGCAGCAGCAGCTTGCTGCTGCTGCTCCTGCGCGGCTGGCCGGCCGGCCTGCCGGCGGCGGTCCTGACCGCCGGCGGCGGCTCAGCGAGCAGGACAGAGAGAGTGAGAGGAGGGGAAGAGAAAAACAGAGAGGGGGAAAGAAACAGAGAAAGAAAGAAAAGAAAAGAGGAAGAAGAAGAAGAAAGAAAAGACAAGGAGAGGGGGTGGCGCGGCCGGGCAGGGCGCGGCGGCGGCGGCCGGGCTGGGGCGCGGCCGCGCCTGGCCGGGGAACGCCGCCCACCAGGGCCGGCGGCCGTCTGGCCTCCCCGCCTGTGACAGAGAGGGTGAGGGAGATAGTGAGAGAGAGAGAGAGAGAGAGAGTTAGAGAGAGAGATAGGAGGTATTGAAAGAGAGAGAGTTTGAGAGAGGAAGAGAGAGAAAGAGAGGGAGATTTTATAGGGGAGAGAGAGGCGGTGGAGCTGGGCAAAGGCGGTGGGGGAACTCGCTGGAAGAGGGAAGAAGAAAAGAAAGAAAAGAAAAGAAAAGAAAGATTAAAAATTAATATTTTATTATTATTAAATCGGCCCGATATTTGACCAGTTCCGAACGGTGTCCAAAAATAACAGAAAAATAGAGAATATTATACTGAGACGTAAGATGAAAACGGTTTGAAGAAATTCAATCCGGTTTGCAAATTAAAAATCCTGAAAGATGTCGCCGGTACTGGGCGGACACCGATTTTGCCCGGATTTCGATAAATTCAGAAAAATCCCCAAAAATACCCTAACGTAGATAACACGATTCTAAGGCGCATGGTGAAAGCGGATTCTTCAAATTCTACTTTGTTTATGAATTAAAAATCGTAAAGCCGATTATCGGTATCGGTCGACGCCGACTACGGAGATTTTTCCAAAATAATCCAGAAAAATTCTAAAAAATCCTGAAAAATCTAAAATATTAGAAAATGATATTTGAAACTGAAATCAGCTCAATCGGACTACCACGGAGGTCAAATTAATTTTGTACGTCGTATCGCATACTGATACTGTGATACGTACATCAGGGATCAGGGGGTTACAAAAAAAAAATCAGCCCCGGGGAAGAAAATAACTTCTGAAAAAATTGCAAGAAATTGAGAAAGTGGCTAAAATTCATGGCCCCTAGCATTTACATGTATATTTATAACTTAGGGTTTGGCTATTTACATGAAAGTCTAAAATAGCTACAAAATTACAAGGAGAATCATTAAATTAATTTTGCACTTTTGCATCTCTATCCATTTTGCGTTTAAGCCTCTGACTTTTGCAAAATTACGTTTTCACTCAAACTGGCCTCGAACTCTTCCGAATTGATCGTAAATTTCTTTGATACAAGTTTTAGACGTAGTAGTAGAGCGATTCCAGCAGTGCCAAGCCTCCTATCTCACCTTCAACTCCTATTAACGCGCTTTACGATCTCGAAAGAGTGCTTTTATGGTCCAGTCTTCTCTAACTTTGTCTGCAAAATAGACTAAAAATACCTGAGTAGCATTATTTATAAACAAATGATAGATAAATATGGGTATGAAAATGTGACAAAATTGTGCTCAACAAATACCCCCACACCTATCTTTCGCTAGTCCTCTAGCAAAACTAATAAAAAGAAAAAGAAAAACTAAACTACCCTAACTCACTTTCGTAGGAATCACGGTTGCACTTAGCATGTGCAATAGCCATTAAACCCCTAGGTTACCTCTAGAGGACGAGTTTTGTCTCGTGAGGGTTTTCAGTAGATTACACCCACAAAATCCAAGAAGTTAGAGATTAAGAAATAAATAAAAGTAAAATAAGGATAACCGAAAATCAAGAAAAGAAAAACAAATAAATTTTTTTAGTTAACTAGCTAGCAAGATCATCAATTTTCATGAGCTCAATTCAAGATATCATATTGGC